>NDGN011433342.1:0-11704 GCA_002564285.1 Tympanoctomys barrerae | reverse complement strand
TGGCCATTGCTTGGCCAATGTGCTCCCTGTGAAAGCCTGAGAGAATGTTTTCTCTCCATGTGAACATAGTGAAATATTTTAAAGAAAACATTATTCAAAATGATCAGGGCAGGGCATCACTACACAAAAACACATGTACTTTAAACCTAGACCATATGATTAATGTTTTGCAAAAAACCACAGTAACAATAGAGAATTTATCTGTCACATTCTGCACTGTACCTCATCAATAAGCCCAGCCATTTAAAATGTATTTTCCAAACTTCATGCTCTTATCTACTTCTCCCAGTTACTCTTCTCTCATTGCTGGGACAATACACTTTACACCCAACACTAAGGGAGGAAAGGTTTATTGAGCTCACAGTTTGTAGAGGTTTCAGTCCATACTTGGCTGGCTCCAAGGCAGAGTGGCTCATGGCAGAGGGCAGCAGTTCATGACAGTGAAAAACAGCCAGGAGCCAAGAGAGGAGCAGTAGCTGCAGCAGTTAGCAAGTCTCTCAATCTTCCATACATTTTACTTAGGCTTTCTGCCCCAGGGTGGTTGTAATACTCACATCCCTAACCCCAGGACTGGATAATGAATTAATCACAAAACCTAGATGCCTATCCCAGTGACCATTCAAAGCTTTAGGGAGACATACATACATAAACCATAATATTCACCATGGTCCCTCAAAGACATGCACATCTCTTTATGAAAAATGTATTTTAGGTCATCACTAAGAGTCACCAAAATTCTAACAGTTTCAGCTGAAAAGTCCAAGCATCAGGACTCCTCCAAAATATCTAAGGCACATTCTTAGCCTTGAGCCCCTGTACAAATTAAAAGTTAAGCACATAAAATTAAACAACACAAGAAAAACACCACCATCCCCAAAAGTGCAAACAGCAGGATACAAAGCACTGGGACCAAAGCAAAACCAAAACCCAAGAGGGAAATTATTAAGTCCTTTAGTTTCACATGGAACATCTGAAGCAATCTGTGGAAACTTGTAGGGTCCATGTGGCTCCACCTCTATGACACTTTTGGTGGTAGCTCCCATGACTTGTCTGTTAGGCCTGTTTTGCTATCTGCTTGCAGTTTTCCTTAGATGATTGATGTTCCTAGGTTTTGCAAATTTCTGGTAATTGTACTGCACTGTAAGCTTCTTACACACAGCTTCAGGCACACTGTCTGGCTTCCCATGACTTATGAAAAATAGGTGGAAGCCTTCTTAACCTCAGAACTCTTGCATTCTACTTGCACCTAAAACTAAGGCCACATAGACGATGCCAAGGTCTGCTGCCAGCTGGAGCAGTAGTCAGGTTTACTTTCCTCTATGCTATAGGGGCCAAGTGACTGGAATCCTGATCACTCTGACCCTATTTGAGAGGCACAAATTCTCCATGATGCTGCCATTCTGGAACTTGGTATGACTGCTGCCACCATTCTGGAACATGGCACACTGCACCTTTCTCCTCAGAGCAAACGGTTTCATTTTTGTAGTTTTGAGGCTGGAAAGGGTGAAGGATTTCTGCTTCTTGTGATGCCTCCAGGTCATTTCTTTTTGTTCTCTTGTTCCTTACTAGCAATATAAGTCCACTTAGTTTTATCTTTGCAGTTCACATCTTCATTGGTATTTCCTGTTGGGCCAAACTCAGGACATTTTTAATCATCCTGCAGGGCTCTTTGCTCTTGATTCTTAATATAAATCTGACTAAAAGTTCCCAACAGTAGTCATGCCACTGCCTCAGCATTCTACTGCCTCAAAATTTCTTTTACAAGAATAACCAGTATGCTGCACATAGTCTGAGTCTCAGGCAGTCTCTGGACATGAGCAAACTGCAGACAACCTTTCTGCCAAGCCATAATACACATCATCTGGAGTCCAACAACCAATGCAGTCCTTCTTCCCAGTAGAAATCTCCCAAGCCTTGTCTTTACAGGCAGGATTTCTTCCATCTTTCTGGTCTTCTGAGCTCTGAATAAAATCTTCAAAACAGAACAGCCTAACGTAGTCCAGCACTTCTCTTTTAGGGGACATCTCCAAACTTTTCCTATCATTTCCCATAATCCATACCCAAAAGTTTATAATCCACATGTTCAATCAGCTATGACCCCACATATGACCCTGCTTCTTATACCAAATCCTGTCTCAGTTACTCTTTTTCACTGTTAGGAGAAAATACTCCGACACCCAACTTTAAGAAGGAAAGGTTTATTTAATTCACAGTTTGTGGAGGTTTTAGTCTATACTCAGCTGGCTCCAAGGTAGAGTTGCATGTGACAGAGGGTAGCAGTTCATGGTGATGGAAAATAGCAAAGGGCCAAGGGAGGAGCAGCAGCTGTGTCAGCTAGCAAACCTCTCTCCCCTTCCTATATTTGTATACAAGCTGTCTGTCCCAGGGCAGGTATAGCACTCACAACCCTAATCCCAGCATTGCATCCTGAGTTAGTCGCAAACTCTAGAAGCCTGCACCAATGACTGCATGTGGCTTTGTGGAGACAGCTAGACACAAACCATAACAATTACATTGGATGAATTGTACCAGTTTTTCAGATGAGAAAGTGATGCTCAGCATTTCTGCCACTTCATATCTGGATTCAAATGTTTTAACGCAGTTTTTTCAGAGGATGGCCAAGATTCAAGTAATAATTAAGTTTTGGTGGATTTCATGGTGCAAGAATCTTAATCCATGACAAGTACATTACTATTTGGCAGCAAGTGCTTGCTTGTGTGAGCAAATATTTAGCTCAGAAAACTTTATTTTCAAAAATTTCCTGAAGGAAAATATGCTATCTATATTTTTATCATTCTGGAGAATTATTAGTAAGGAAACAAAACTAAAACATCTAAACCGGGGTAGTCTATCTTTTCTTTCCTGGAAAAAGTTCTCTGTGATAAAACTTATTAATGTTGACAAGTGTTGCCTCACCTACATTTCTCTTTAAAACATTGGACACTGGTGTGATGGACTTTCCCATGCTCTAATCAATAAATTCTAATTCACCGAAGTCACTATGAGACATCTGTGATTATACATCATAACTAGGGAGAAGTACCAGGAAAACAGCAGTTGCAGAGTTATAAGTTCCAAACACCATGTTGAAAATCAAGCAGATATAGCTCGTGTCAACTTTATCTGAGCACTAGAAGAAATTAAAATATTTATAGCGTCCAAGAAAGCACTCAATCAAGAAAGGTAATTTCACAAATTAATAAAGAAAACTTTGTCTTGTTTTTGCTCAGTTATCTTCCATGCCCCATCCTATCCATGTGGAAAGGCATTAACTGCATAACATAATCTTGCATTCTTTCATGTATGTTGGGACATGAGTAATACTATAAGCTAACTAGACTTTACAGAACTATAATACACACTGTAGCTAAAACCTTTAGATCACACATTACTACCTCATGTCCAGCTTTCCAGAATGTCAGGCCACAAACAAGTTAGAACATAAACATATTAAAACCTTGGAAGTTGTGCTTCCAAACACTTAATTCAATGGAGTAAAGACAAATAAATAATAAAACAGAAGCTGGAAATTTTCAAAGATGTGAAAATTAAATAATAACTATTAAAAAGTATATCAATTAAAAAGCCAGAAAGGACGTTAGAAAATATGTGCAGAAATTTTAAAATGAAAATATACCATAGACTTTCTTATGGGAATCAGTGCAGACAGTGTACAAAGGAAAATTCATAATTATAAAAACTTCTGTTCAAATTTAAGAAATATTTCAAATCAATGACTTAATTTTATGCCTTTGACAAATTAGAAAAAATTAAGCCCAAAGCTTTAAAAGGAAGACTATACTAAAAATATAGTCAGAAATTAATAAACACTAGAAATAAAAATAACAAAATCAAAAGTATTTTCCAAAAAATCAACACAATTGAAATGCTTCTAGCCAAATTATTAAAAAAAAAACTGACAAAGATGGAAGACTCAATTTGTTAAATGTGGGAATGAAACAAAGAGACATTATTTACAACCTGACACAAAGTTATTATAAGGGACTACTCTGAAAACCCGTGTGCCATCAAATCAGATAATCTAAATTTTAAAAGAAGAAATTTACAGGATTACAAAAATGTATAAAATCAGTAGTAATAACAACTAATCTCCAATTATATTGTGCAGTAATAAGATGAACAATCAAATAAACTTATGAATTATGATTTCCTCTTTAGCCCCTTTCTATTTATTCTTTCTTTTGGGCAGTAGTTTCACATTTGAAAATATGTATTTTATGTTTTGGATCATGTTTCTCTTCTAGTCTCTTATTCTAGTGATACGATATGATGTCTGCGTGATAAAGATTTATTTCAGTTATGAGTATGGGCTCCAGTTGCACCCATTTACCTATAAAATCCTTGATTTTATCCTTCATACAGCTGAGTAATACTCCATTATATAAAAATATCACATCGTTTTGTCTAATCTTCATTTGATGGGCATTTGTACTGTTCCTAAGATTTAGCTGTTACAAATTGTGCTACAATAAATATTGGTGAATGTATATAATTGCTGTATATTCTTAATTCCTCTGAGAAAATACCCAGAAGGGGAATAGTTGGGTCCAATGGAACAGCTAATCTTACTCTTTTGAGGAATGGTCACATGGATTTCCACAATGGTGGTACCTGTCTACATTCCCGCCAACAGTGGAGAAGGATGCTTTTCTCCCCACAACCAGCATTTATTATCAGTTGGTTTTGTAGTGATAGCCATTCTTTCCAGCATGAGATGAAATCTCATGTTGTTTCTAATTGCACTTCTGAAATGACCAGTGATGCCGAACATTTTTCATCTATTTATTTGCCATTTGTGTTTTTTGATCTGAGAATTATGGAGCATTAGGTAATATTTAAGAAAGTAGAAGGTTTTTGGTTTTTTTTTTCTTCCCCTTTGTAACAAGGGGTTCAACTCAGGCCCTTGTGCTTGGAGGGAAGTGCTTATTCTACTGAGCCATCTGCTCTGTCCCAAGTAGAAGTATTTATATTGGTATTCTAACTGCTTATACTTGAACAAAGATTTTATTTAAAAGATGAACATTTAAAAATCCGTATATTAAGAAAATTCATGATCCATATCGTGGTATATAAGTCTGTTTACTACATAATGTGTTTGCTTATCAAGTGTGAATTGTCATATACGTGAAGAGATTTTCATTTTAACATGAAGCATTTTTTGAAAATCATTGCCATTTGAAGATGACAACAATTCCCCCTATCTTTGAGAACATCTACATTGAAGGGAAAATTTTAATTAACTTTAAGAATGTCAGAATTTCACTAAATAAAATAAGTCAAGTGTTAATTATATTTTATGATGTATCAATACATCCATTACTTGGATGCATTAAAGTTTTCCTGACTTCAGTGTCTTTAATGCACTCATCATTACTTTTGGTTTCAAATTAATACATATTTGTCCTTTGGAACTTAGCTTAAACACCATTATATACAGAAACTCTATGACCAGGCATGTTGTCTTGTAATGTGCTTACCATTTTAATTGAGGTTACGTATTTAACATCTCTATTTTGCACTAACCTACGAACTCTGAAGGCAGCAAGTATGTTGCACAGTTTCCAATTATACCTCAAGCTTTTAGTTTCTTGAGACTAGAATGTGCTTAAGACATCATATCCTCAAATTTAAAGACCCATTTCAAAAACATGGCATCTGAAATGAATACACATTTCTCAGCTGAAGAAGTAGAAATCGCAAAGAAATACATGAAAAAATGTTTGACATCAGAGGTCATTGCAGAAATGCAAATTAAAAGGACACTGAAATTGTATTACACTCCAAGAAGAATGACTATTATCAACAATTCAACTAATAATAAATGCTAACAAAGCAGTAGGGCAAAAGGAACCCTTCTCCACTTTCAGTAGGATTATAGAGTGTTGCAGCCACTGGGGAAATTAGTGTGGAGATTACTCAAAAATTAAATCTAGATGTTCCAAATCATCCAGCTGCTCCCCTTCTAGATGTAGATTTTTTTTAAATACAGTATTGTACTATTTATGCATAAAGAAGTATCACCTTGAGACATTTCCAGATACATGGATACAACCTGAGATCCTACTCTACAGTGAAATAAACTGAACACACATGTGTAAATATCAAATTGTTTTTCTGGTATGAGAAATCCAAGAGCAAATAAAGATCAAGAATGTAGATATTATGAAATAGTAAGAAAATGTTCAAATGAGAAGGAGAACTAGGGAAGGGAGACTAAGAACTGAAGAAAAAAGGAAAGAAAAGAAGAATGGAAATAAAGATTTTGTAAATAAGGAGGGGAAGAGGTGTTGAACGAGGGCATGGAAATGTGTAAAAAAGAGCAATTAAGATGTAGCATGTAGAGGTACAAATTCTCTATGATAAATGGGCTCATTGTGTATACTTAAAGTATATGAATAAATTTATTAAAATAAGGTGTTGAATTTAGGTGTGGGTTTTTTATTAAAGAACACATTCAGAATTACTTTTATGCTTAATTTCAAGAAAAATGCATTATGAGGTTTTCAAAAAATAACATGATATAAAATCATAATAAATACTACCTTCAGCTTTTATCAAATGTGCTGCTGAATCATGAACTTGACTGGCAAAAAGAAGGTCATAATGCACTTGGCTGGCATTTCTGATCTATCATTGGTTCCAAAGTGGAAAAATAAGGATCTTGGGTTCCAACTCCACTGTATGTAAGAAGACTGACCAGCATGGTGGCATAGTCCTACAATTCCAGACATAGAAAGGCTTAGGCAGTAGAACTACCCAGAATTTGTGGATAGCTTATACCATGCTACACAATAAGTCCATGGCCAGCCTCAATTTCAGAATGAGATCTTGTTTAAATTAAATTAAATTAAACTAAACTAAAAAATAAAAAAAAAATTAGGATAGTGCCCTGGAATGTTTTCCATGGAAAATTATGACAGTAACAAAATATTTCAAAGTGTTTATTATTTCACATTCTGTCTTTTGTATACTTATATTTTGTTACTGTCTTTCTAAAATTGCTCAATAAATTTTAGTTCAACTTTAGGAATTCTTGTATTTCAGCTAAATGTTTTAAAAAATAGAAAAAGATAGCTTTAGGTCTTATATCTATATTTTTCATTAGATAACATAATTTTCATACTAGGAAATATCATTTGATTTATACAGTATTTTCATACATTGTAACCACACAACCCTTTTGAGGCACTCTCAATAAATTACTTATGTAGATAACACAAAATGGAATGTGAAAACAAATTAATTGAGCACTCTATAGTTATATAATTTATTTTGTAAGCTAAGACACAGAATCTCTATTTTGCTAGCAAGTCTCTCATTTGAAAGAATATCTTAGTAAGACCCTAAATTCTGTTCATTTCTGTGAACATATTTTTTCCTTTAGCTGGTTCCTAACTCTATTTTCCATTACTTCCACTGTTGCAAGTTTCCAACCCAGGTTTTTATTCTATTTATTTAAAGACTACTGTTCAATACAGCTAAAAGTAATATGATATAGTAAACTATAAATTAGAATTTAGATAGAAAATATAACATTTTCCAGGTATATTAATTCCTGCTGTATCTTCTAGATAATTGGGCTATAAATAGGCACATATAATAAACAACTCAATTTCCCCCAAGTTTAGTAATTTTTTAAACTGCTTTTCAGGGTCTTAGTTCATTCGTTTGGGTAAATGAGCCTGTAAAACACTATTGCAAACTACCAATGAATCTATTTTGCTAGATTAAAAAATAAAGAACAGAAATATTTCTGTTTACACACTCCTGGGAACAACTGTAGTTTTTCTATAATTTTTTTCTGTTGATAAAATTAACACCTGGGTACTTTAGAGTTATTTAATGCTACATAAATTAACATTTAAATTTTATTTACAATTCCGTCTTCCAAGCTTTTCTCTTTTTTGTTTCTGACTAGTACAAAATACTTCAAGTTTAATTTAAAAATAAAGAGGTTTATGGTATCATTTTGGCTGCTGCATGTGGCAAATTCCATTTTAAATTAGAGTCTTAAGTTTTAAAAGGTTTTAAAGTCACTCCTTATTTTGCTTTGACAGTTTGTAATGAGTTACTCTAATTACTGTGGTATTGTATGAGGACTAGAGGTGAATCATTCCTTTTTTTATTTAAATTGAAGCTTCTTTTTCCTATTTTTCAATTCTAAAAAAAAAATAATCAGTGTTAGGCACCATATATGAAATAAGATAACATCTGTATAAAAAATGGGGGTTAGAATTACCAACTCTGCATGATGAGTGAGCCCTAAGGCAAAATAAATCTTAGACTCAGGCAAAGGGAAAAATCAGCTGGGTTAACTGTATGAATGCTTTGGATCCTGACATCTTGATGTATCTTCTCCACCTTGAAAACTGCAACATATAACCTAAATGGTAAATTATTTCCAATTTTTTTCAGCAAAGTTATTTTCACTTAACAATTTGAATTTGTATTGACATAAAATAAATTATAATAACATCAAAAACTTAATTTTAGCCCAACACATAGAAACTTGATTTTGTAATTCAATTCATGCTAACTTATTAAAAGTAGATGTTATTGAAATAAAGTCTATGCTTGCACATTAATACTGTAAAGAATTCGATTTCATCATGAACCAAGAGCTAGAGATAACACATTGCATTATCATTGGTAGGTCACCCTAGAAAACTGAGAACAGTGACCTGAATAAAACAAATTATTGAAAAAATTATGAATAAAATGGAGGCAAATATTAGATAATAGGATGTAGAGAGACAAATCTTTATGGAATAGGAAGATGTTCAAGAGACGGAAGAAGGGAGGGAAGGAAAAGGGGACGAAAGCTGGAACGAAGATGTATGGTGCACATGTACCAGCTCCAACAGGGAATAGAAATATTGCGTACGGAAAACATATGCTAATTAAAAAACAAACTCTAGAGAGATTCAGATTTTGATTCATTACCGATATTTAACTGGCTTAATATTGTGAAATATTGTTTTATTTTCGGGAACTTTGTACTGTGTCTGATATAAAAATTCCCTAATGAACACTTCTTGAATAACTGAGTTAAAGAAAATAACTGAAGTATTAAGTACCTTAATTATTGTGTTATAAGTTGGAGTGTGAGGTATTTGGGGTCCTGCACTGAGGGTAGAGAAGGAAAATTTTAGACACCTGTAACAATGGAAACCTGAAAGTAATTTAATCTAACTTACATTATTTTGCAATTTCCAAATTCTGTTAACTGATGTCTAAGATCACACTGCTGGCTAACCTAGAGAATCTCCAGGACTAAAGCTCACAGCTTCTGAGTAAATAATTATGCTTACTTCTTTCTTCTCTGATCGGCATGTAGGATCGCTATATTTGTAGAACAATAATGTGGAAAGAAATCCCTCAATTCAGGCATCTATGTTCACATATCCCTATTGTAGACATTCTGCCTCTTGTTCAGTTCAGCTTAAAGCTATGAGAAAGATTCTTAGTGATCCTGAAAGAAAAGAATGCCATTGAATTTTTGATCACATTGTTTATATTGTTTCAAGCAATATTCAGAAGCCAGCTTAGCTGATATTGATTTTACTAAAGAGAAAAATCTTTTCATACAGCATTTGTGAATCATTTGTTGGCAGACAGATTGTTAGAAACAGTCTGTATCTGTGAAATTTAACTGCAGTCAAATGACAATATAGGTGCAACAGTTGAATCTTATCAATCAAGGACTGATGTAAACTATGCTTTAATATCTCAGTATCTTCTAGTTTGAGTGACAGAAATGAAAATTGGCTCTCTGAGAACTACATTGAATCTTCTGGTCATAGGGCCATGTATTTGTGGGAATTTGAATAGAAGAAATATGAAACAGCAGGTTGTTCTTCCAGTTGCCTTGGAGAACTACCTGTGACATGTTAGCCACACACCAAAGAACAAGGAAGACCCTCTCCAATTGTACTAATTTACTGAGATATGGCTCAATTCCAAAAGTCTCTAGAAATCCATTTTAGTAAACATATTTATTACAGACATAATTCTTACAAATTATATTCAGTTTTACAATGTCCTCAGTAATAATTTTAAAGACCCATTTTAAGTCCCAATTATGGTGTGAGAATAGGAATGTTTCATTTTATATATATATAGATAGATAGATAGATAGATAGATAGAGATCTATAGTAGTAATTATATATACATTCAATATATACAGTGATATACATACTGATATATCTGATATATATGTGTAGTTCTATATCTATAGTGATATATATATCTGCTGTATATAGTGATATATCTATACAAATGTATATAGATATATCATTATAACACTGACATCTGTATACTACACTCACTAAAATGTTTTAAATGTACATGAACTCAAATGTTATAAAGCTTTAAATGTAGTTATCCTTGTTTTACAGACAAGGAAAGAAAACCTCACACAGAATGCGTTAGCTATCTCAGCTATGCCCGAATGCTGGTGGGCTGGGATTTCAAAGACAGTCATATCGAATCCCACTGGTACCTTCCTCAGGCATAGTATTTTGATGGTGACATGTTTTTTATTTTATTGAGAAACAAATAGCAATGAGAAAAATTCAAAATTGATTAATAGGACAATTTCAATAATTAATACATTGTACATTGTTATCTTCTTAGTGCTTATCCATAGAACAAGATGCAGACAGAATATCCTGTCCAAACACTATTAGTACAAATCTTTCTTCTCACTGAATTAAGCAAAAGTAGATGTATATCTATCCGAACTATTCTGTATATACAGATACAAAATGGTCCTTCCTTTGTGTCATCTTTTTGTTGTTGTTTAGTCCTGTCAGAAAAGTGTATTCCATTGTCATATAAATTCTATAGGTGTGTGAATTCAGCAAAACAATCCAACACAGTCCCGCAGTACACAATAGTAGTGGGTTATCCACAGAAATTGTTGACTTGAGTCTTTCACAGCTCAGCATATTAATATAGCTTTAATTTATATACCTTGTTTTATGTTTTTCTGCTGCATGGTCATGATCAAGATCAATCAAGACCTGTATAACAAGAATTATAACTTTTTTATTTGATAAGGTCAGTGAAGTACCCTCAGTTTTTATCCTGCAACCCTATAACGCAGTTTGCAGATCCTTTTTCAATTTCAGCCAGTGTGTTCTCTGTGAAAGCCTGAGAGAATATTTTCTCTCCAGATGACTCTCCTGAGGCACACTCTATATCATCAATCACATTACTGGGGGCCCCATAATCTCCTTGATCAGAAAATTTGGGACACAACTGAGTTGCATGACATTACAGTCAAGATTTTCATATGTCCTGAATCTTCATTGACCTTGAAAGGCTAGGGTCAAAATGTTGGCTGTCCTTACAGCCTTTCTATTTCTCTAATTTTTAGTCTGCACACTTAGGTTGTTAACCCTCCAGAAGAGAAGCTTGTTATTACCCTACATCATACGTTAGGATTAACTTCACTATCTCTGCATAACAAACATCTTAGGGATAACATGGAACAGGTATTTTACATCAAGTGTTGATATGTCAAACATTAAGTCCCTACAGAATAAGAAGAAAGAATTTAAAAAATGAAAAATGATTAATGAATATAAATAAACAATTATATATTTTTACAAAAAAAATTAGAAATCTAACTATATACAGCATTGTAGCAGGTCAGTCCTGTAACATTGTTTTTTTTTT
>NDGN011433335.1:0-10138 GCA_002564285.1 Tympanoctomys barrerae | reverse complement strand
GGCCATTGCGCTTGCCAGGGAAGTGCTTATTCTACTGAGCCATCTCCCCGGGCCCAAAAGGATTGTTTTGTTTTGTTTTTTTGGCGGGCTCAGGAAGCCTCAGGGCAGGTCTGGTTAGGCTTGAGGACCTGGGGATCAAACCATAGCATTCTGAGCCTGACTGCTTTGTTTAAGCAGGCACTTAAACAATTGAGCTAACAGGCAGATCCCCATATAAACTATTTTAAAGGTAGAAGATCAACATACAAAAATCACTTGTTTCTATATACCAACAATGAACAATCCTAAAGGGAAATTAAGAAACAATTTCATAGAGGAAAAATTTCAGAGCATCTGAGGACTGGACATCAGAATGGTCTTGCAGTCCTTTGAAGTAGAAATATCTTGTTATATTAATGGTCCTTGGCAGAGGCATCTGCATCCATGCCTTTAATTTTTCATGCATATTAGTGCATCTCACATTAAAATTAAGTAGAGCAAATAGATTTGATGAGGATGGTAGTGCAGACTGCACAGGACAAGTGTGAGAAGCTGAGCCACATCTACCGACCCATTAGAGGGCCCTAGGTCTCGGCCTTCCTGCCTCTCCTCACGTCCCAAGAGTCACAGGAAGCAGGAAAGTAAAACCCCAGGCCCCTTGGAGGAAATCAGGTCTGAGTCAGCCTCCCAAGGAGGTGGAAGAAACAGGAGGCCCCAGGAAACTATTTACTGAGGAGGGATGTTTTTCACTTAAAAGCTGGTGGCATTATTTTTTTGATCAAAGAAGGAACTAAAAGTGTATGTATGTACGTATTTTGGTAACTAGGGCCCAGAATGATAAAGTTTGCCAAGTACTGCCATATTTCTTAGATCTCGGTGTTCCAGAGACTAAAAGCTGGGTCTATCACAGAAATAGCTTTTCTTACCCCTTGCTGTTTTTCTGTTCCTCTCTCTTGCTAACAGCTAAGTAACATCTGCTGAGAGCCATGGATACAAACACCAGGGAGAGAAAGCTGAGCACAAGTCGAGGAGGCTATTTGCTGAAAGTGAATGAGCCATGGACAGGGAGCCAGAAGACCTGCGCTCCGTCCGGGCTGGCCTCTGCAGCAGCAAGCGCCACAGCTGTGTGGCCAGGAGCCCAGCCTTTCCTGCAGGACGCCTGGATTCTCCTCTGTGAGGGAAGGAGGCAGGGCCAGGGTGGGGAGGGTGGAGATCCTTTCAACTTTAATATTCTAGTTTTTCATAAACAAACCCTTTAAGAATTCAAAAGAACTTTAAAAGACGGAGGAAGTGACATTGTTTGAAAATAGATGAAAAGAGAGACAAATATGAAAAGATGAGCAGGAGACTTTTTACTCTGGGACATCTTTTTCTACTGCACCAAAGCTGAGTTGGTAGAGGATCACATGGACTTTGGTGCATGGGGTGGGGGTCATATTAGGCAAGAGGAGGACAAAGAGCCAAAGAGCACTTGTGGCTCACCAGGGGAGTCAGATCCCAGCAGGTCCCAGCAATTGGCCTCATTATGGACCCTATCTGGGAAGACAGAGAATACACACACACACACACACACACACATACACACACACCACAAACCAAACACCTCCCTAAGAATTAATAAATAGAAACTGATGTGGGCCTATGGGTGGCACTTAGATTTGTTTTCTCAGTCTTACTTATTGGGTTTCGTTTCTTCTTTTTTTGGGGGGGAGGGGTTTGTTTCTTTATTTAATTTCTTTTATTTTGTTTTGTTTGAGACAGGGTCTCCCTATGTAGTTCAGGGTGGTTTTGAACTCACTATGTAGCCCAAGTTGGCATCGAACTCATGCCAATCCTCCTGCCTCAGCCTCCCTAATGTTGGGATTACAGGCATGAGTCGCCAGACCCAGCCAGTTTTATTAATTTGGCAAACATTTATAAAGTGCCTACTGTGTGCTGGGTATCACCCGTACTTAGATAAGGTATTTCGTTAGAGGACATTCATAGAGAAATAAGGCTTGTGCACAAATATCTAAAACACAAAGCAAAATGTAAGACCTGCCCCAACGGAATTTGACTAAACTACTGGAATAGTTCTGATTAGGGGCTTCCCTCTTAGCAGGTAAGCTCAGGAAACTACAGGTTGAAGAAAAGATCTGAAAAACCATCTTCGTTCTTCGAGCAATACCTACTCCCCTGGCTCCACTTTACAAACGCGACAACCACAGCAGAACGGTGAGGAATTATTTGCTCTCTGATCATCCAGTGCGTTGGCCACACAGTCAGAAAGAGTATTACAAATTGATTGAAAACTTCCCCTAAAAGCAACAGAGAAAACACATACAGTATATAGCTCCTGCTGGAGAGGAAGTCCACAGCGATGGCATTCCCTATCTCCATTCAAAATAAACCTAAAGACGCATCAGACAAATTCAAAGAGGGATTTAAAAAACTCATGAGTGAGCCGGAGTCACATGTATACTTGGCCTAAAGGGGGGAAGCTCTGCCTATGCGTTGAAGTCCTCCTGTCCCATTATAAGTTGAGTGGTACAGGACCAATGTGAGGGAGGCAAGAGACCATCCACAAAATGAAAACCCAGGCAAGCCCAGGGCCCTTGTCAGGGCAGACTGGCCAGACTTCTCCGCAGTGAATTTGAACGAGCCAATGAGCCAATGGTATCCCAAACGCTGAAACAGGAAGCCAGATAAACAGCATGTTATCAAGGGGGGATCCAACGCTTCCTTTAAGCCAGCACCAGCTGTGCCCTGTGACTGCCCTAACAAAGTGCCATTGACATACCAGCTGATTTTCCTGCATTTGGTTGGGGTTGGTGGGGGTGGTGCAGAGCCCTCTCTGCTGCGAGGCCTTTCCCCTAGCACACTGCCCACCACCCACTACCCAGTTCCTCCGAAGATCTGCCTAAGCCCTCTTCCCATGTCCTGTTTTCATAGACCCTGAGGATTAGCAGGGACCACAGGCCCCAGGCACCTTTGCCCTTAGGTGAGAGTCTAGCATCCCGCTCACCAAATCCCTCCTTTCCCCTCCCTCTATTCTCCTCCAGGAAGCTTTCTCAGCTCCCAGACACCTTGGGCAGATGCCAGAGAAGGCAGCTTGGGTAGGTAGGGCCAGAGAGTGCTCCTCCGTGCATCCTGGGTGCCGCGAACACTTTCTGGAGTGCCGGCAAGGTCACCTGCCCTGGTTGTCCCATTCACTCCTGGTAAGCAGAGTTAACTCGCTCTTCAAAAAAACCGAGAGAAGACGGGGCTTCGTGTTTCACAGGCAGGGAAACTGAGGCTCAGAAGGGGTGGAGAACTCTGGAGAGTCACCTCCAGAATCAGACGCAGTCTGTCGGGACAGCTTGGCACACTCCTCCCCTAAAGCCACTCACATCTCCGCTGTTACTCCAGCGCTTCTCACGAGCCCAGCCCACAGCCTCCCCAGGACCAGCGGGCTCTCCTCCCCTGGGCTCGCCGGCCCCTCCGGCCCCGCCACGGTCCTGCGAAGTGCGAACCTGCGGTCCCCGCGCCCCGCGCCGGGCGCAACTCACCTTCTCGTGCGTCCTCCCGGGCTCGGGGTTCGCGCCGCAGCCTCAGCCGCCTTCGCGGCACACGGACGCGCATCGCTTGGGGCAGCGCCGGGGCGGGCGTCCTTTCCTCCCGCCAGGAAGTTTCCCCGGAGCTCCCCAAGCCGGGTCGCCCCTTGCACGAGGCTCAGCGTGCTCGCTGCTTCCTGGCCTCGGGCCTCTCCCACGGGCCGCCTCTGGCCCCGGCCCCACAGTGAGAAGGAGGCGGCATCCTGAACAAAGTGCCGTCCCCGCGGCCAGGCGGCGGGGCGGAGCCTCGTGACCCGCTGCCCCAGGCACACGCCGGCGGCCCGCGCGCAGCCGGGGGAGGGGAGCGGCGGGCCGGCCAGGCTGGCCCGGGCTGCAGGAGGGGGACGCAGAGCCGCGGGTCGCCCGCTCCCCCCACCCGGTGCCAGTTTAACCCGCAGAGGGGCGGAGGCCTGGGTCCCTTCCAGACTTTGTCATTGGAAAGCTATTCCCGTAACCCTTTCCTGCCTTCGTCTACCGCCCCGCCTCCCCGGCCAGCGGCAGCGAGGCAGCTGCGGGGTGGCGGTGCTGGGGCCGCGAGCTGTCAGGGCAGGAAGTCTTTGCACAATTGAGCTTTTCCTCTGCCCAGGGACCTGCCACCGCCACTTCCAGCGAGGGGTGCCCACCCTCTTCCCCACACGTCCTCCTTTTGCCCGTAGTCGACTGTTCTTTTGGAGAAGGGGACCGATGGCTGGTGAAGAACCCTCTCTGCTTCTGACTACACCGCTTGCTGCCTTCCACTCTGGGCCCCAGTAAGCATTATGCTCTCAGACCTGGGACCCGTAGATGCTAAGGCCAGGCAGGCCTAGAAGTGCCTGGTAAAAAGTATGTGTTCAGTAAAACAAGTGACTTTCCCCCACCTTTCAGACCCACCTACTGGCCCTCTTTCTTCCAGAAAAGTGGGATAGGAGTTAGGAAGGGTAAGGAAAAAGGACATAACAGGACCTTAAGGTAGTGCGGGGCGAAGTTCTCAACCACGGTCTAGTGCAACCTGTCTGAAGTGCTAGGAGTACTGACCGCCCTTCCCCTCGCCTGGAGGTTCCAGGCTCTGCAGCACAAGGGCAGGAGATTGGCTGCTGTGCCTCTGGAGTAGACTTTGAGCTATGTGTACAAATAGAGTAACAGTACTCACAGATCCAGCAGATTGGACCAGACTCTTCCCCGGCTCCAGCAACAATAAGGCCTCATTTTTTTCCAGAGTGTTAAGGTTGGAGGTTGAGGTGGTGGGAGCAAATTGATTCCTCCCTAGGAGATCTCCATGCTCTTTTCTAGCCAGATCAGCCAGCCCATTGGGAGCAAAGCCAGAACTAAAGCCCCTGAGTCCTGCTGGAGCCCTCACAAGTCCTTCAGTACAGGGGCCATTGACATAAGGGAGAGATAGTGACACTAAACAATAACTTTGAAGATATTCTCAATTGATCAGAAAAAATGATTTTCAAATGATTTTTTTCCATGAAGAGAATGAGCTGCCCTTTTTTGAGACAAAGTCTTATTCTATAGCCCAGAGCTTGACCTCACAGTGACTGTTGCATCTCAGTTTCCCTAAGTGCTAGGATTATAGGCATGCACAACCATACCAGGCTAAGATGTCTTTTAGTGAGGTAAGGGGGCTGCAGAAAGACCCTTGAGATGAGCCCCTTTCCTGTATATCATGGCTAAAAGTGGGGCTCCTTAAGGGAGATTGCTTGGGCCTACTATTTGTAAACCACAAGCATTTGAACAAAATCTTCAACCCCTGACTTCCTTAGTTTGTTCATCTGCAAAATGGGATAGTAATAGTGTAAAATTACTGGAAAGATAAATGGTATACTACAGGTAACACCTACAATAGTGCCTGGGAAATACTCAATAAACGTTAGCTGCTACTTTGATCTCTGGTAACCCTGTATGTCTTTTGGCATCCGATGATGTGCTAACAGGAACCCTTTCTGGCTTTTCATAGTTCTCTCAGCCTGCATAGCAGAGCCTGGTGCTTTAGAAGGAACCATTGTCCTTTTTTGAGGGCTCAAAGGATGGGGGCAGCTGAGCATCTTGGCCATCCTAGGCCCAAGGACAAAGGGCCATGCAGTTAGGTATGCAAATGGACATAAGAGGCACAACTGGTCTTGACTTACTGTGAAGCTAGATGCGAGGCCCCGATCAACCCACACTGGTAATGTTATAGGCATAACACTGTTCTCTTGGTACCACCCAGAGTGGAAAAGGCCACATGTTCTAAGGAGGAGGTCTCTTGCATCTGTATGTATGATCAATATTGCTCTCCCCTGGAAGAGTGGGTGGTCATGTAAGTCCTCCCTAGCCCTGGTCCAAATGTCCCAATCACAGCCCTCCAACAGTGAACTTGGACCTATAAGCAAATATAAGAGCAGGCAGATGGGTTGGGGGAGGGGGCCAGTCTGGTTGTAGTGACAGAGGATACAAAGGCTCCAGAGATGGGATAAAACTGTGGCAAGGAGGAGAAGCCAGAATCGACTATGGGCAGAGTGCAGTTTGGATAAGAAGCAGGGTCCCTGCCTGCCCACCCCAGCAGTGGTGTCTGCCAAATGTCCACCTTGTGAGTAGTTTTTTTGTTCACACAGTGATGACTCAGTTGTTCTGAATCAAGCAAATGGATTTTCCTTAAATATGAAAATCAATAAAAGGTAAAGGCAATGCCCTGGCTCTGGGGACAGAGGGTGGAGTGAGCCAGAAAGGAACTAGGGAGTAAAAGAAAGGGAAGGATGCAGGCTCACTGCAGGGGACCCTTGGCATGGTCCCTGAGCCCCACCCCCACTGAGAAGGTGGCTTCCAGCCCTGTGGATCTCACTGTGGCACCCTAAAACACAGGTTTTAGCTCCTTGCACCCCATCCCCCATCCTCCACACCCCAGAACCAATCCTGCTCCCAGGCCAGGAGATTGTTAACAAGAGGATTACTGTCAGTGTGACACATGGGTTTTAAAAAATCAGCCCAGAAGCTCATAGCCATGCCCACAGAGACTCAGACCTGGCCTGAGATTGGATGAGAACATTGAGAGCCCCGAGAAGCACAGCAAATGCTTGCTTAGCTACCGCCTGGTTTCTTTGGGGACTCTGCCTGTTTTTCTGCCACCTTGAGCTCTGTGGACTAATGCTAATTTGTTTCACTGCTTGGATTATCTGATGTGGGACTTCAGGGATTTGAACAGAGTCAAAGCTCCTGCATTGCAGGCAACCCTTCTGACTCTTGTCCAGGGCTGGCAAAGCAGTTTGTAATGCCCTTTGCAGGGATGGGAAGACAGTGACAGTGCATCGCTTTGTTTTCTTGACCATGTAGAAAACGTCATTAGCACTCCTGAGGTGGAGTCAGAGGAGCTCCTGACCTTCTCCTGTGAAGCCAGTGGAAAAACACTGGCTCAGGCTGCAGAGGGCTTCATTCCATGCCTCTCTTGTGCCTCCTGCTGAAATGCTTCACCTCTCATGGGTGAGAGGGGTGTTGACACCCAGGGGACAGCCATACCCACCTGCCAGGGCTGTGGTGAATATCCGGTGAGATAATGGAGAGAAAAAGGTTTACATAATGTGACTCGAGTCTAAGCAGAAGGGCAATGACCACACAGAAAGCTGCAGCTCACACCCCAGCTCCACCCCACTACCCACCCCAGGCCACTTCGCCCTGGTTGTTGGCTCCGTGCTTGAAAGCCTATTTCTGAGTGACACAGAGTTGTTCACCTAGAACCCTTGTCCCTTCTGATTCATTAGCCAACCGGGCAGCTGCCGGGCTACGGGGTGGGGCGGGGCCCGTCTGCCATCATGGGTGGGGCGTGTTGAGGCTTTAAAAAGGGCTCCCTGTTGGTTGCTGCAGTTTATGAGGACACAGGAGAAACAGTCCATGGGGAGAAGCTGGCACAGTAATGAATGTTTTACGAGAGCAGCGAGTCACTGCCTTATCGGGAAGATGCTGCTTCTCCCTCAGAGAAACAGCTCAGTTACCAGGAAGTGAGATGAGCTGAGAGCCAGCGCAGTGTTTTTCCAAAGATGGCCTTTGAGGAGGAGTGTTTCTTTAAGGGACCAGGAGAGTGCAGACGGGTTGGCAGGAAGAAGTGGGGCCCTTTAAGAAGCCTGGCTCTGCCTGTACAGTCCTGGGGAAGACAATGGTAGTCCCTATTTATACAGTGCTTGTCACGCACTAGCAGTTATTCTGTGCTCTTCACCTATATTAATCCAGAGTCTCACAGCAAGTTTATGTAACAGGCATCAATTTTTGTCTTTTTTGCTTAATTTTTAAAATTTAAATTAAATATATTTATTTATTTATTTGAAGAGATAGGCCTCACTTTGTTGCCCAGGCTGGCCTCGAACTCCTCAGTTTAAATCATCCTCCTATCTCAGCTTTGTGAGTGGCTGGGACTACAAAATGAACACCACCACACCCAGCCATGTGTATCAGTTTTGTCTACATTTTATGGGTAAACAAGTGGAGACCAAGTATCTTTCTGAGTCTAACAGCAGTAAGTGCTAGAGCCTGGATCAGGACCCAACCCATCTGCCTCTCTCATCCATTGCTTTCCTCTTCATGTAGGTAGGAAGGGACAATCCATCGTAGGGTGGGGTAGTGGTGAAGGCTCCATAATTTACTAGCTGCAGCAAATTTTCTTTCTTTCTTTTCAACAGCATGATTGTGGTACAATTTACATACTATAAAATCTGCCCATTGCAATATACAACCCTGTGGTTGCAGTAAACCTACAGTTTTGCAGTTATCACCCCAACCAACTTTCAGAATGTTTCCAGTTTTCTCATTCAGTACATGTTTTAATCTGAGTTGCAGTTTCCCCATCTGCAAAATGAGAATAATGTCCTTGTTATGAGCATAAAATGAATATGGTGATGGGATCATCATCATCATCACGTTCTCCTGTAGTCATTTAAATGCAGACTTTTAGAATCAACAGTGGTTTGAATGACTAGCTGATCTCACCCTTAGATAAAGTGTCTAAGTGCCAAGTAGGCCAGCATTTTGTCAATGAAGCATATGTAGAGGCCGGGGACATAGCTCAGTAGAATAAGTGCTTGCCTGGCAAGTGGAAGGGCCTGAGTTCAATTCCTAGTTCCACCAAAAACAAAACAAATAGAAAAGCATATGCAGTAAACTTGGTGATGGGCTTGAAACTGTAGCTCAATTCTCTTAGTTGGTGTATCTATGCTTTTTTGTCTCCAAAGAGACTCTTCACCCGAGTTACAGGGATGTCATTGTCCAATGCCACCCATCTTTGTGGGCACCTCCAGAGTGATGCAGGCCAAAACCATGGACTCCCAGAGCTTGCTTGTGTTGGCCTCCCAGAACTTAGGCCTTGGAGCAGAGAATACAGGCTTGGTGCTGAATTGGGAAACAGGATCTAATGTGGAGACTGAGGCAAGAATAGAATATTCATTGTTGGAAGAGGGGCTACACCGATGCCTAGAACCCAGGACACTGCCAATCCAACAGTCAGAGGAGACTCCATGCAGCTCCTGGGCAAGGCCAGCTTCATGGGCCTGTCACTGTGCAGTCACTCAGTGGCCCGTGTTTAAAATCCTCCCACCCAATTCAGTTTAATGCTTGTAGTCATGAAATTTGTTTCATACCTTGAAACAAAGGCTCCTAGAGTTCTGTTTTATATGGCATCCTATAAACTGTAGAATCATTTTCACCCACAGAACAGAGCAGAACCCAAGCTCAATTCCTAAGGCCACAGCAAGGATCAGAGTCGCTCTATCCAGGACCTGGTCATGTACAAACTCTGTATACTTACAACACAGCCACAGAGTCTTCATGCTCAATGTTAAGAGAAGTTAGAGTTAGGCATTGTAGTTCACGCCTGGCCTCAGGCACTCTGAGACAGAAGAATTGCTTCATCACTGGGGGTTCCAGGCCACCCTGGGTGACACAGTGAGACCATGTGTCAAAAAGTATTGCAAAGGGGGCCGGGCCCTAGCTCAGTGGTTTAAGTGGCTGCTTTCACAAAGCTGTCAGCCTCAGGTTGCTGCAGTTNGATCCCCACAACCCTCCAGCAGCCAAAAGTGCCTTGAGGGCATTCGAGGAGAAAAGCCAAAAAAACAAAACAAACAAACAAAAAAAACTCAAAAAGTATTGCAGAGGGGCTGGGGAGATGGCTCAGTAGCATAAGCACTTGCAAGAGCCTGAGTTCAATCCCTGGTTCCACCAAAAAAACACCCCATCCCCCACCCCCACCCCCCACCCCCCAACATTGCAGAACTAATTTGCATATTTTGATCTAGTTTATGTCAAAAGATGCCCGTGTATGTGTGTGTGTGTGTGTGTGAGAGAGAGAGTGAGTGTGAGTATGTGTATATGTGTGTGTATAAAACTTTTTTAAAGGTCTATAGAGACACTGCAAACAGAGGGGAATGATTACCTCTGGGAGAGTCATCAAGAGACTCACTAATTTTTTTCTGTGTCTTTAGGTTGTTTGTCCAAGGAGAATGTATTCACGTATTATTTTCATAATCGCAAATACAATTATAAGATATTCTACTTATCTTCAATTATAATATATTCTGCAAACATTTTTTTTTTTTTTTTTTTGCAGAACCGGGGATTGAACTCAGGCCCTTGAGCTTGCCAGGGAA
>NDGN011433324.1:0-12597 GCA_002564285.1 Tympanoctomys barrerae | reverse complement strand
GAAAAAACATTTAAAAATTAGAATATATTTTAAAAATAGGCATAACAAATTATATAATTCTTACATTTACACATAGGTCCAAAAATCTAACATTTTTAGGTACTTTAAAAAAATTTTTTTTAGGGGCCAGGGAGCTGGCTCAGTGAAATAAGCACTTGCCTGGTAAGCGCAGTGACCTGAGTTCAATCCCTGGTTCCGAGAAAAAAAAAAAAAAAAATGTATGCATTTGGTACAGGGTCTACAGGGTGTTCAGGGTCTCACTATGTAGATCAGACTCATAGTGATCCTATTTTCAGCCTCCCAAGCACCAGGATTACCATGGATAATCCTAATTATTACTGTGCCACCATGCCCAGTCTCCATCACCATCTCAGCACGGCCCGGGGGCAGGGCCAGCATGGCATGCTGGGGATCAAACCCCAGCCACTGCACTCTGCCTAAGCAGGCGCTTTAGTCCACTGAGCTATCGGGCCAGCCAAATTTTTAGTTTTTATTATTTATTTATTTTTGGCAGAACCGGGGATTGAACTCAGATCCTTGTGTTTGCCAGTCAAGCGCTTATCCTATTGAGCCATCTCCCCGGCCCCCAGCCTAATTTTTAGGTACTTTTAACTATGAAAATTGTGAATAAATGACACTTCTCTAAGATTACATATATATATATATAGTGCTTTGGTTCTTTTATATTATAAAAAGTGTGGATTTCAAAAGAAGGCCCTAGAGGAGGGTTAGGAAGCAGAGGCAAAGTGGGGGCAAGGTGGAGGGGCGGGAGTCACAGAGGCCCGAAGAGGTAGATGGAAATGAGTTGAGGCATGAAGGAGTATACTGGACGTCGCTAACAAGGAGCCAGCTTTCAGCAGGAACTGAACATTCTACTACACTTGGAAGCAATGGAAACCTGATATTCCTCTGGGCTGCTGTGTAACTTGGCATGTCCTTATTTAAGAATAAAAGCTAAGCGCCCCAGAGCAAGGTCAAGGACTACGGGAGAAATGTCGGTGCTATATTCGCAAGTGCTACTAAGAACCACGGCCTCTAGGCTTGAATGGCATGGGTAAGAGGAGAGTAGAAGGACGGGAGAAGCTGCAGCCTGGCACCACCTAAGTGAGCACGGAGAGGCCAGGAACAGGGACTGTTGTGCCTTGCCGGGAAGAAAAGAGCTGCATGAGAGCTTAGCCTGGGACGCGAAGCACCCTGCGCTCACTGACATGCGGCTCACGAGCTGACAACCCTAGAGCTGTAGCTGCAAAGCCAGGAAACAGATGGACGCTGGTAGCCAAGTATGGCTTCACCAGGTATCTCAGTCCTTGTCCTCAACTCTCCTTCCCCACAAAGCTCACACTGGGAGTCCCCTCCCCACAGCTGGTCTGACTGTCGCCCCATTACCTGGATGAGCATCTTGCGCAAGAAGGGCATGACAAAGGCCGGGTTCATGCTGCTCAGTCGGCCCACAGTGCAGATGGCCAGCTCCCGGATCTCAAACACCTGATCGTTCAGGGCCACAAACAGAGCCTGCAAATTCTCTGCCTGGGCCAGGTGCGCATCAAAGCGTTCATCCAGGGACGCCAAGACGCAGTAGCGGATGTCAGGGTCTGCAAAGCAAGGGAGCCTTTGAACCCCTCTTCACGAAGCCATCCCTCCAGTCCTTTCCCAGCCTGCTGGGTGGGTTCCGGATCCCTTCCTCTCATCTAATCTTATATCCTTTCTTTTCACAGGACTAAAGGCAAAAGAATTAAAGATAGGTTATTTTATGATAGCTGAACATCAGCTTTTTTTGGTCTTTTTTTTTTCCTTTAAGACAGGGTCCAGCTATGTAATTCAGGCTGGCTTTGAACAGTGTAGCCCAGGCTGGTCTTTAACACACAGCAATCCTCCTGCCCCAGCCTGCTGAGTGCTGGTATTATAGGCGTGTGATGCCACACCCAGCTGAACATCAGTTTTTTGAGGATGAAGCTCTCTAAAGAGGGCATATAATGAAAGTGGCTGCTTCCCACCGCCCCAAACTCCTGACTCCCTGTTAGTATACGTATCTAGGTGTCCTCCCAAAGCCATATGCACTTTTAGATGGAGCTTTTTCAGAGGTAGCTGCATTTAGAGTGACTGACTTGCGGTTCAATGCTGGGATTAAGGACACTGGGAATAAGGGTGGGTGACTGCTGCATCAGTCCACCGACTGGACTGGCACAACCCTAATACCAGCAGTGTGGACACAATAAACGGGACAGAAAGAGGCTTGTTTCTCTCCTCCGTGCTTGCTGCTTTTGCTGTCTCCCATGAACAGCTGCCTCTCTGCCACAAGCCAGTCTGCCTTGGAGTCAGCTGATTATGGACTACAAACTATGAGCCAAATAAACCTTTCTCCCTTTAACTTTGGGTGTCAGGCATTTTGTCTCAGCAATGAGAGCAAAGTAGCTAAGACACCCCCCCACCGCATGTGTCCGTAAACTTTACCAGGATCGGTTATCCCAACCACGAGCAGCTTGCTGAGCACATCGGCCACCACTTGCACTGCGGTCTGGCTAACCACGTGAGCGTGGCCGCTGATGAGGTGGATGGAGGGCGTGAGCAGGCGCGAGCAGGTGCGGGCAGCCTCCATGCGGATCTCCTTGTGCTCGCTGTTCAGGAAATGATCCGCACAGTGGCGGACAAACTGGGTCAGGGAGTGGCCTGGATCCCCAACAAAGAAAACAGAATAAGCACTGCTGTTCTGGCCAGGAAGGTCTGTAACTTACTAGCTCTAGTTTTCATTTTGTGGCTATCTGATTCATTTCCAGTAAGCCACTGATCAAACTTTGAACTCTTCTCTTAAAGGGCAACAGATGGCTTCCAGCAACAGAAAGGCAAAGGGGATGATAAGGTCAAGGAGCCAGAGAAAAGCCACCCTTCCCTGGAACTCTTTCTAAATTAATTGTTCCCCAAAGTATGTATTTTTTGACCCAAACTCAAAACAATTTTGGATCAAGTTTACTTCATCCATTTTAGTTCCCAAATTCAAATACCAAAAAAAAATGTCTGCTGTAGGCTGGATTTAGACATAGTTGCTTTCTGTTGATTAGGAACAAATTATCAGAAGTGTTAGTATAAGAGGAGGAATTGTGACAAGAAAACCACAGGTAGCTTTAACTCTCCAGAGAGCATCCAGGCATGGTGTCACACGTCTATAACTCCAGCACTTGGGAAGCTGAGGCAGGAGGATCATTTCAAGTTTACAGATAGCCTGGACTTCAGTTCAAAGCCAACCTGAAGTACATAGCAAGACCATCTCGAAAAACAAAACAAAAACAAAAACAACAGAACAAAAGTCTCCAGGAAGCTGGTTTAAACTTTTTGTACTTGCTTGTTTCCCAGTAGTCATGACCAGCATTACCTGCACACATTAAATTTCAAAAATATCCATTTTTCCTCCTGAAATAGATCTTCTTGTATATTAACATGGTTTTATCTGCAGTTTAAACTCCAAACTGAGGGGCTGGGGAAATGGCTCAGTGGGATAAGTGCTTCTCTGGCAAGCGGAAGGGTCTGAGTTCAATCCCTGGTTCCACAAAAAAAACCCAACAACCCCCGCCCCCCAAAAAACCCCTCCAAACTGAACCACGCTATACAGCACTCCTGGACATCACACTACCCTGGGAATGAAAACACTCCAAAGTCCTGGCTTATGCATTTTAAGGCATTAAATATCAGGGCAGTGGGAAGCATGGTGGTCCCCAAACTTTTCCATCTCTGAAGAAGTTTCCTGAGATTGATGCACACTTTCCCTGAGCACCACCCACCCCCAAACTCAGTAGTGAACAGAGAAGTACATAGCAGGCATTCACAACATATGGAAAGAGGGTGGGAAGGAGGGCTACTATAGAACTGGTGTGTGTCTGGAGTACTGGGGAGATCCAGGAATCTAGGTCCCCTCATCCCTTTTCTCGGATGCCCAGTATCACTCACTATCTTGCCAAGAGCTGTTATAATCTCTTACCTTCAAATTCAAAGCTGCCAAGAGTTCGGAGGGCAAGAGTGATGCTGCCCACATCACTGGCCTCAGGCAGAGCAGCAAGACCAGGGGAGGCCAGCTGGTGGGCCAGGCCCTTGGGCATGCCAGGGTGCCGGAGGGGTTTGTGCATAAGCACCAGGGAGAGCATCTTCAGCAGCCCATCCTGGATGTCCTTTTTCAGCTGGGGAATCTGGCGGCTCAGGTCGTACAGCACAGCAGTGAGGGCAGGGCTGAAGGGAGGGAGAGTGGTCACATGTGAGCTAGGGCAGCTCCCCTGGCTGTGTGTGTGAAGAAACAGCCCTTCCAGCCCAGCAAAGGGGTCAAGCCCCACCCCTCCCTGGTCTCTAAAGAAAGGGTACTACAAAGGAGTCCTGTGCTGAGCTCTCCTGGCCTGCTCTCAGACTTCAGGGCAACCTATGAGTGTCTGGTCTTCACCACAAGAGAACTTGTTGATATAATTCAGCACTAGAGAAGGCAGAGTCTCCATAAACAATATGAAAAAACGATCATGAGCATCATCGTTGTTTCATAGATGAAGAACTAAAGCAATTAAAACTACTGCTACAAGGACTGGTGTGATAGCTCAGTGGACTAAGTACGTTTCAGCAAGCACAGGGGTTGGGGTTCGATGCCAGGCACCACATGCCACGCCAGTCCCACCCCAGGGCACACAGAGATGGCCACCAAGCCCTGGTGTGGTGGCACATGCCTGTAATCCCAGTGCTGGGGAGGCTGAAAACAGGAGGATCACTATGAGTCCCAGCTGCATAGTGAGACCCTGTACCAAATATATTAAAAAATATAGCTGCAAGGGCTGGCCAAATAGCTCAGCAGATTAAAGCGCCTGTTTAGGCAGATGCAGTGGCCAGAGTTCGATCCCTGATGTGCCGTGCTGGCCCCGCCCTGGGGGTGTGCTGAGATGGCGAATGAGACTGGGCATGGTGGCATATGCCTATAATCCCAGCTTTTGGGAGGCTGAACACAGGTGGATCACTATAAGATCTACGGAGTGAGACCCTATAGACTTTGTCCTAAAATACAAGAAAAAAAACCTATAGCTACAAACATTTACTGAGTACTTCCTAAGGATAAGCTACAAATAGCTGTTTCGTGAACTCTTTCATTTAATCCCTACAGCAACCCCAAAAAACAGGATTTTCTATTGTGCCCACTTTTGAGATGACAAACTGAGGCTCAAAGAAATAACTTAATCAAAACTGCAGAGCTAGCTAGTGATGAAACTGGGATTTAAAACTAGCCTGTGTGTTTGGTCTGAGCTCTCTGGTCTATCGAAGTCAGCATGCAAG
Organism: Tympanoctomys barrerae; assembly: GCA_002564285.1. NCBI lineage: Eukaryota > Metazoa > Chordata > Mammalia > Rodentia > Octodontidae > Tympanoctomys > Tympanoctomys barrerae. Next base: position 7,305 of record NDGN011433324.1, on the reverse strand, counting down.
CACCCATACCTCACTCTTCCAAGGCAGTCACGCCACTGTGGGCTGACTGCGCTGAGTCAGGGCAGGCTCAGCTTGCTGGTACCCACCTCAGGCCCACCGCCAGCATGGGCTCCAGCAGCTCCTTGATGTCCTGCTGGATGCCCGGCCCCATTGCTCGTGCCAACATGCTGATGCACGTGAACACTGTGGCGTCCACCTGCATTGCCTTCTGCCTCCTGCACAGAAAGAGTGGCTAGTTTAGACACAGCGACATTCTGTGGTGCTACCTCAAGAACTCCTGGGGGAAAGAAGGCAGGTTGCTCAGGCAGGGCCAGAACTTGCGGGAGGACAGGCTGTTGACTGGACAATTACTGCAGATGTGAACGTTTATGACTGTCCAGCAGATGGCAGCAGTGTGTCTCAACTGTCTTGGCCAATGGTCCCTTTGTGAATTCAGACGGGGGCAGTAGATAAGGGATAGTACAGTTCTGACCAAGGTACCTATTTAGGACGCAAACTGATCAATGTGTTCATCAGGGATGAGAGGGCAATGAACAGCCATCATAAGCAAAGAAAATTTTTCTTTCTCTGATGGGAACACTCGGCTTTAGAACAGGTGGAGCTTATTAATTCAGCAAAGCAGTCCTTGCAAATAAAATAGGGAAATATACACACAATTCTATTAACACTGACTTCTGAGCCTGAACCAAGACACACTGGCCTCTTAGTCTAGCCAGGTGCTGAAAATTTTCTCCTGTTTTATTCATTGGGAGGTTCAAGAGATGGAATAACTTCAACTTTAGCGATCAGGATACTCAGTAAGGTTCCTTCAGTCTCAGCTCATGATTCCTTCCTTCAGTCCCATCGAAAGCAGACATCTCAATGTCTGAAGAGTCCCCATACGTATTAATGTGGAAAACAACACTAGCATCTGACATGTTCTCGGGTATGCAGCTTCCTCCAACATTTACACTATGTCATTTCACTGGGAAGAGGCTAGAAATCAACAGAGGAAGTGCTGCTCTTTACCGGTCTGCTACACCGGAAGTGTAAGGAAGCAGGGGATGGGCTTAGCTTCATAGAATGGGGCGAGAGCACTCTTGCTCTCCAGACTAACAGAGTGGAAGGAGAAGTTCGGACAGAGACACTCACTTGTGGGCAAAGTCCTTAGGGGGCAGGGCTGCTCGAATGATGTCCAGCACACGAGGCAGGTAGACCTTAAACTCTGACCTCACAGCCACAGAAAGTAGTCCCAGAGCTTGGAAGGCTGCTGTTCGTTCCTTCTCCTTCTTGACGCAGCTCAGGACATGGTTCATGGTGTCTTGAAGGTACTGGGTATCTAAAAAGAAAGAGTAGATGGCTCAAGATCAGAGATCCCACAGAACACACAACCTAACAATGCACTAGCCAGGTGAGGTGTGCGTGCCTGTAATCCCAGCTACTCAAAGGGCTGAGGCAGGAAGACTACAAGATTGAGGCCAGCCTAGGCAACTTAGCAAGATCCTGTTTCAATATAAAAAGGGCTGGGAATGTAGCTCAGGGGTAGAGTGCCTCTGGGTTCAATCTGTAGTACTGCCGAAGAGGAAAGAAGAAAGAAGAAAAAGAAGGGGTGGGGAAGCCTCTTGGGAAAGATATCAAGAATTCAGAGGATGTACTTTAAAGGGTGTCTTATAATAGATGATCACTCAGTCACTCGGAATAGATCTTTTGGAAATGTTAGAAATATGAGATGTTCTTCGCTTGAAGACACTCCCAAACTTACAAGGCCTCCAAACAAATATCACATAATTGTTCCCATTAGGGTTACTTCTGAGGAAAAGATTACTTTTGTTTAGAAATACACAAAATATATGTTTAGTCAGGTGTAGTGGCACATGTCTGTAATCCCAGTTACTTGGGAGGCTGAAACAGAAAGGTCACAAGTTTAAGGCAGGCCTAGGCAATTTATCAAGACCCCCATCTCAAAACCAAAAAAAGGCTGAGGTTGTAGCTCAGTGGTAGAACACTCCTGGGTTCAGTCCCCAGTACTTTGAAAGAAGAGAAAGTGGGTTAAAATGTTAAACTTTATTTAAAAACAAAGATACCATCTGAGTAATTTTGATTTTGCATTATAATGAAGTTTGGAGGAACATGGAATACTATTTGCACCTAGGCCATTCTAGTCAGCTTTGGTCAGAAAATCACTTAGCTATTACCTAGAGGTTTGGCTATAGTTACACTAAATAGAATAAGATTTAGTCTGCAATCTGGAAAGCCACATGTGTACTTTTGCTAAGTTTACACACACCAAGCCAACACGCAAGGGTAGGCAATTCCTGGGCAACCGAATCGGAAGCATTTCTCCTCTGAAGGCTGGAACTTCCCAAGTCTCGGGTCGCTCTGTTTCTTCTCACCTACCCATGCCAGCCCCGAGTCCCAGCCTGGGAACACTTATGTGACAGCGGAGGAGCCACGGTCACATGTCCACGAGGGAGGCAGATGTTGAGGGCTACGAGAACCACATGCGGACAGTGTGCCAGACTCCCAGCTGGCACATTCCCACGAGACATGTCTGCCCTCACGGCTCTACGTGCTGGCGGCAAGGCCGGGGCAGCAGCTCAGAAACAGAAGGCCGCGGGGGCACAGCTGTAAAGTCACATTGATCAAACAAGACAAATGACTTCTTTACATATGGGGGTTGCATTTCGGCAGGAAGAGCTTGAATCGAGAGTACAATCTCCTTTTCCAGATTTTGCAACCTAAGTAGGAGGCAGGAATCTGACATTGAAGAGATTCCAACCTGGTCTTGAGGCATTTTTGGTATTCAAAAGGCTGTATCACCAGCAAGTTCAAGCACTGGCTTTGCACCGAAAGCTTTACACAAATAGCACTTAGGTAATGAAAACTGGGAGGGGACCGCAGACTAAATTTCACTGACATATTATTTAAGAAAACAACAAACCCACATCAGAAGGACAGACCCAGGGACCCTCTCTGTACCCTGCTGCGACGCAGCCTTTCGAATGGATCACAGTAACTGCTTCTACAATGTGCCACACTTTGATCCAATTTGGCCCAGTTATGAGTTCCTTTTGAACCACAGACTTTCAACCTGTGATCCTTTAAAGCTCTACTAAGCAGGGGCACGTCTGCTCATTAAGAGGTGCTGGGTACAGCCAGGAAGAATGGAAAACTACAAGACTACAGGTGCTTTCCGTTCTGTCAGCTCGCTCTTGTTCAGTGACTTTGTGACTAGCTGTCTTGTCCTTGTCAAACGCTAACATGCTCTACTCCTTACACACAGCCTGCTTAATACCTCGCCAGCGAGGCTTCTCCCACAGCCTCATCTGGGCTGCGTGGTGTGAAGTGAATCAGAGCCAGGGAATGGCAGCTGCTGAGGGTCGGGCTGCCTTCCGCTCGGGTTCCTGCTTCTTGGTGGGTCCTGGGTGCTTATTAAGCGCCGCAGTGAAACACAAAGATGCTTGAGATGGGGTCTCACACTCACCAAGAGGGAAGAGGGAAGAGGACATTAAATATGAACAGACAATTGCAGTATAATGTGTGTCTCTGCCTCATTTCCAAAATGGGCTTGAAGAAGCTCAAGGAGGCATTAATAATACAAGAACGGTTTCCACTTATTAGAGCTCACTCTGCCAGGCACTGCAGCAGGAACTCAGGCACTCATGCCATGCACCTTAGGAGGCAGGGGTTGTTATTCCAGTTTTACAAGTCACCAAGTAGACAACACACAACCTGTTCAAAACCTCACTTGGGAACTAAGGAAGGATTCACCCTAGATCTCATGCCAAAGCCCTTCTATAGCGGAATACCACAAAGAATACTGCAGCTGGAGAAACGCGGGGATGGTCGGGGAAGCGCAGGTATCTGAGCTGGGCCAGATTTCACAGCCAGGAATTCCCACTGCCCAGAGGCCAGGGTGAGGCTATGGGAATCCACAGCCGGAGCTACCCCTGAAACACCCAGTCCTCCCTTCGTATGTTGACAAGGCAGCTCAGCGACCAGTCAGAAGCAGGACGGCCACTGCCCCTGCAGGCTGCTGCTGCACAGCCTCTGCCTGAAACCACCTTCCTTCCTCCGGTCTCCATTCGTGTACCTGCTGACTTCCACAGAGCGTGCTTGCTTGGGCTAGACCTGCCTTCCTCCCTTCCCGCTCTTAGTGTTCCTCTGTCTGCTGCCTCAGACATTAACTGAAAACTAGGCACATGGCAAAGAAAGCAGACGAGTCCCTGCAGCAGCAATCCTTGCAGTGTGAAGAGTGTGTTCTGGAATCACCTCTCCCGTTTGGTTTTTCTCAGACAGTAATGATGTCTCCCGCGGACATCCTCACCTGTGAAGGCAGAAGGTCGGAATGCAGCCAAGCGGGGTAACAAATTAAGGATTGTCATTTGGATCAGCGAGTTCTTGCTATTCCTGCATTTCAGCACCCACTGGCACACCTGAGAGAGGAAGGATAAAGGGTTGGCAGAGGAAGTGAAGTGAGCTGCCTGGGGGAGGCGGGCCTCTGATATTCACCTGGTCAAACTTCTCCTCCATCAGGTCTCTGCAACACCGGCTCTCCACCAGGGTAGGCTTGGCGGGGCTGGGGGACGCCCCAAACCCCATGAGGCTCTGGTGGGAGCTGTAGCCCAGCAGCCCCACCAAGGCGTTGGACTGCTGGGGCTGCACGGCCTGGAAACTGGTGAAGGGGGTAATGTGGCGAGGCTTCGTCCCGAAGCCCATGAGATCTTTGCAGTACTTGTCGTGCACCAGCTGCTGCTGCGTGATTTCTTCCATCTCTTCCCTCAGACGCTACACGAGAGAAGAAAAAAATCAGTCTTATCTACGGGTGGCAACTGACCAGGGTGCTGTGGAGTCTACAGAGCTCTACTTCGCCCAGTCCTGTGTAACTCTGCCAGAGTGGAGGGCGACTGCTCTTCACCTCGAGGTCTGCTGTTCCCGGCCTTGTGGGGGACCTGGTTTTGTTCTAACACAGACAGAAAAGCACCACCGACTGAACAACGAGGAAGCCACACGGGGACAGCAGCTCCCCGGGTCATTTCTCCGCCAGGTTTGGGAAAGCTGATTTGCAAACCGCTGTGGCCACAGACCTAAGATCACGGCACAGGTGGGTGGCAGCCCCATGCCATGATCTATTAAGGATACTCTGGTCTCTTTCTGTCCCCAGAAGCCATGCAGAAAACTAGGTAAGTAATTTTCTCAGAATCCTAGTCCAGAGGAGGGTAGTAGACTGGCAGAACTGCATGACCCCTTTTCCCAAGGACCGCTTAACTCCTCTCCAGCAGCACGAGCTGCGAAAAACACGAGATAGTTTTCCAAACTTCTCTCGACACACATTTTCATTTTTCACCAAGTCTTGTCTACTGTTCTCACCAACGTCACCACTAGCTTTTAGGCTGCTAGATCCTAAGTTGCCAGGCCTCACTTCATGGGACACAATCACAGCATTCGAGCCAGCTGTTATGTCCCCCTCCTTTGGGACCCTTTCTTTCACAGGCTCCTTGTCCCAGCCTCTCTGGCTGCTCCTTCCCGGGGTCCCTCAGCTCCTCTTCACCTCAGGCTCACAGAGCCATCTTCTCCCTGATGACACTAGTTGCTTTGGTTCTAATCCAGTCTCTTGACTTGAAATAACATTCACATGTGAGTGACTCCTAACTCTGACTCCCTCAATATCCCACTCACGTGCCCAATAAGCAGCTCAAACTTAACATGTTCAGCCGGTGTGGTGCTGCACACCGGTAATCCTGGCCCTTGGGAGGCTGAGGCAGGAGGATTGCCGAAAGGGCAGGGCTAGCCTGGGCTACAAAGTGAGTTCAAGGCCAGCCTGAACTGCAGAGATTCTGTCTCAAAAAAAAGCCCAAAACACCCTTAACATGATAAAAACAAATCGTATCCTCACCTCCTAACCTGCTGCCCCTCCATCTCAGCCTGCCTCTCCTAGCACTAGGCAGTGGCATCCTTCTAGCATCCAGGCCAAACGCCTTCACCATTCTTTCTCTCCACCCGCCTCCAATCTATCAGCAAATCCCAAATGCAGGCCCTGTCACTCTCACTTGCCCAGCTCCCACCACGGTCTGGGCTGTGAAAGCTGCAGCCCCTCCTAAGCGGATTGCTGAGTTCAGCCCTCCGCCCTCCAACAAGCCACTCTCAACACAGCAGCCCAAATGTCCCCTTAGCAACATGCACCACCTGTCACTTTGCTGCTTGGAACCTACACAAGCTTCCGCTGTGCCGCACACAAGGTGCTGTTCAGTGGCTTCCCAAGCCGCCATGCTGCAGGTGTTCCTCAGACCCCGTCTCCTGCTGGCTCTGCCCGCCCACGGGGTGCCCCTGCCGCTCCCACAGGGGAGCGTGCTTGGGCCGCAGGGCCCTGTGCCCACTGAATCAGGCCCACAGAACGCTCTTCCCTAGATGCTGGTGTGGCTTCCTGCCTAGCTCGTTCACGCCTGGGCTCCAATACCCAGCTGCACATTCTACACCTCTGCCCTGCCTGCTGGACTTCACCACACCTTCCACCCTATCATTCATCACAACAGGTTTGCAGTTATTTGACTGTGTTTTGTCACCCGCTGCTACAATGTCATCTGCTTTGTTCAGTGCTACATTAGTCTAACTTACAGAACATAATGTTCTGGGTATATCCCAGGTGCTCAGTTGGCACCTGCAGAGTGAGTGAACAAGTTATGAAGTTATAATCCTTCTGCTTGAGTGGTGAAGGAAGCGCCTTGATGGGAACTAGTTCACTTAAACCTGACAAGCTTAAGTGTTAGGCAATAGCATCCTGTCCTACTGGGATGAAACAAAGATCACAGAGCTGCCTCAACTTCAGTGGAAAGCACCATTTCAGACTTGGGCAAGAAACCTCTGAGCACTATGGCTTCCAGAACATCCCCTGGCATACAGTGCTGAGCTAGTCCTTCATATACACTTAAAAGACCCTTAAGAATCCAACAAGACAGAGCCAGAGAGACAGCTCAGTAGAATAAGCATTTGCCTGGCAAATGCAAGGTCCTGAGTTTAATCCCCAGTACCGCAAAAAAAAAAAAAAAAAAAAAAGAAGAAGAACCCAACAAGGGGGCAAGAGCTCCATGGAAAGTGTGGGACATGGGGAAAATGGGGCTGAAGGGACAGTCACCTGCCTGAGCCACATGGGCTCATGGGACAGAGCAGGGAGGATGGGGGCCAAACACCTCTCCCTGCCAGGCACACTGCCACATCTCTGGGTACATAGCCTATACAATGACTGCTGTCATTGCAGAAGTAGAAAATCCATGGGCTGGTGAGATGGCTCAGTGGTCTAAAGCACCTACTTAGAACAAGCTTAGCAAA
>NDGN011433303.1:0-13439 GCA_002564285.1 Tympanoctomys barrerae | reverse complement strand
GGGCTTGCACTCAGGCCCTTGCACTTGCCAGGGAAGTGCTTATTCTACTGAGCCATCTCCCCGGCCCGGCTTTACTTCTTATATTTCGTTTTTATACTTTTCTGCTGGATGGTTAAGACTAAGGCAAAGCAACAACTTATGATCCCATCTCCACCCTATTGTCTCTCAGCCCCCACTTCGCTCCTTGACTACAGGGAGTACCTTTCTCTCAAGTTCTCCTGTCTAATTATAGGCTAGGTCCTCCACAGCAGGAGTTTGCAGGAGAAAAGGCTACCCTACACACAGAATCCCAGCGAACATTGTCCCACCTGAGATCTTTTCTTTAAGCCTATTCATTTCTCCTAAATATTATTATGGCTTGTGTCTAGATGCCCCCCTAAAGCCTAATGTGGTTATAGATGGGGCTTTTTCAGAGGCGGCTGGATCTAAAGTGTGTGATACTGTGTAATTACTAAACAAGTCCACTGATTGGTTTGGCATAGTTTGGCTGTGGAAAACAGGAAGGACCACCCTGGCTGTGAGGGAGGGGAGGTAGCTGGGGTAGAATATAAGGCACAAAAACAAGGCCGTTATCATCTCTTGCTGCTTCTTTGATACACATAGTTTTGCTGCCTGCTCTCTGCCTTGCCATAGGCTGTTTCTCCTCTGTGATGTCTCTGCTGTGCCACCCTGCCTAGGAGCCAGATAACTATGAACTGAAACTTCTACAAACTGTGAGGTACAATAATCCTTTCTTCCTTTGAGTTTGGGGTGTTTTGTCTCAGCCACAAGAAAATTAACCTGGGCTGGGAAGATGGCTCAGTAGAATAAGCGCTTGCCCGGCAAGGGCAAGGGCCAGAGTTCAATCCCCAGTTCTGCCAAAAAAAAAAAAAAAAAAAAGTAGCTCCTCTCTTACAGGCACCACCAGTCCTCATATGAGCTGTGGTTCTGCCATCAGTTAGACATTCTTACATTAGTTCAATGTTGCATCTATATTTTAATGATAACTTTGGCTAGCAAAGAACTTAGTAACATTGATTCCTCTTTCTCCATAGCTTGGCTGGAGGAAACCATTCTGGACTAAGAACAAGAGCATGAAGACAACAACTTAGCTCCTAACGGCCAGAGCAGGCTTTTCATACATGTGTGTGGCACAGTGTCCTTGCTAGAAAAGACCCAGGCCCACCTGAGAGTCTCCAACTTGGTAGGTCTCTAGTGGGGACAAGAACTTGAGATCCTAGATGCTGCTGGTCTACTGATCTAGGGACCATACTTTAAGAACCAGACTGGTGCATGCATGGCCTTACTCCTTGTCATATGACTCTCAGAAAAGCTCCCCACCCCCAGCCCCTAAGAACAGACAAGAGGCCTTGAAAACAACATTTTCCCTTCACTGCTTTATCAGGAATTAGAACAACCTAGAAGGCCACTGTAATTGCAAGTATGTACAAGAACACTGAGGACTAGATGACCTCTGAATCCCAGGCCCTCGAGACTGTTGTGTGCACTGCACCACCAACACATCTGTTGGTGGCTTGTCCTTCATGGCTCAGGAGCCCACATGATTCTGGGAAGAGTGAAGCAGCTCCTGTTATCCTCCCTGATGCTGAGGTCCAGGGTGCACATCCTCCTTTGTCCTTCACAGAGCCTTTTGGCCTCCTTCTGGCTCCTCCCCTTTGTACTGCATGGACACTCCTCTCCTCACCATGCAAGTGACAGCCAACACTTCATTCTCTCTAAGAAGTTCTCTGTAGGGATCTGTCGGTCTCACTGCTATGGGTTCTACCTGGGGAGAAATGGCAGCAGCATGAGAAAGATAAACGTGAAGACAAAAGCTGGGCTAGGTGGTCCCTAGTCTGCTTGATGGGCAAGACTAACACAATGCACAACAAAAGGATCCTTGATTTATACTTTTGCAAAGTTAGTAACATGTGACACAAGGTTGCCTAGCAACTAAATAGCTGACCTTACCCAGGCAATGTTGATCCCAGGACTGAGGTAGCTTGTTTGCTTTAGGCACTGAGGCCCAGTCCCACCTACACACATTTGAGCAATTTCCTAGCTTTCTTGGCTCCCAATAGTTAGTTCCCCTTCCGAGGCAGGGCCACATTGGGCATCCTATGTGTGGAGACAGAAGCATGGAGTTTGATCATGTCCTGGCTCTACTACTTCTAGCCATGTGACATATCACAAGGTCTGCTGTCCTTCTCTAGGTTTTTTGGACAGCAAATCTGGGGCAAGAGTGTGGATGTGGGCAACCAATTGATCACTGATGCACCTTCCATTGTAAGTGGAAAGCATACGAAGTGGAAAATGCATTCAACACACCTGCTGAACTACACATCCTAGCTTAGCCCACTGTGCACTCTGAGGATTGTAGTGACTGGAGCAGTGGGTGCCACTGCTGCCCAGCATAGCATGAGGACCCTGTCATGTGTTAATGGCCCAGGAAAAGACCAGAAATCAAATCCCAAGTTTATTTTGTATAGGCTGTGTATTGTTTTCAAAACACTGTTGCGTAGGAAATTGTGATTCACACCACTTAGGTCAGGGAGTCTTACGTGTATTTGAGCCAGGTACCACTATGGACAACTGGGGCCCTGTAATGCAGGGACTTGGTGGGGACCACGATATCAGTACCTCAGAACTGTCCCTCCACTCAGCAGAGGCTGGAACCTTTATCTGTGAACTCATCTCCCACCCTGATTTAAGGGCCATTCTGGGGACTTCTCTGTGAGGTCTTACGGAAAAGCACTAAGATAATGAAACAGGGACATTGCAGTAGGTGCCGCCATCATGCCTCTGTCTCCACAGAGGTGGCCAACGGGAGATATGTGGCTCACAGAAAGCGGCTACCAACACTTGCATGAGCTTCAGTTTCTTCATCCTGGAGAGGAAGGAGTGACTACATCAGCATCGTAGCCATGTGTCAGGAAACAGCAAGAGCTGGCACACTGGCAGTCCCTTCCAGCACATCCCAGTAACTGCAGCTCTGACCTGTCCTCTCGACATGGACTCATGCAGTGCGTGTCTTCTCCTCCAGTGGGTCACACCCTTGGCATTTACCCATGGCTATTTCAGGTCCTAGTAACAGTTAGAGACAAGCCAGGCTCCTTTCTCGCTTTGTTGCCCCACCCTCAGCCCCTGGCCACGTGCTTACCACACAGTGAGCAACAGAGAAGCTCTGGGTACAAACTGTGCAGTAAGCTTCCTGCCCCTTGGCAGGGCCACACTCCATGCAGCAGACCTGGGGGCAAGAGATGTACCACAGGGCAGCATTCAGTGCTAGTGACCAGCTCCCGGCTTTTGGGAGCCATCGCTAAGCCAAACAGTAGGGTTCTAGGTGTGGAGGCAAACAGATGACCACAGGGGAAGACAGTCTTGCTGAGTGTACAATACACACTACGTTGTGTCACATCTGTTCCTCAGTGAGTCCTAACTGGTACAGTGATCAAGCTACATTTGGAGTTAGGGAAGCTGCTCCTGCCCCACAACTCCTGCAGTCTCAGCCTCAGGTCAGAGATGACACCCAGAGAGGTCTAGGGACATTGCCTTACAGGACCTGACACCTAGCCCTGGCTTCTCCCATCTGTCCCCAGACCAAGAATGTCCTTCAGTGCAAGAATTATGAAGGACGAGGCCTTTGGCTTCCCAAGGCTTAGTCCAGCCCTCTCAAAGTTCAGGGTCTGCCTGGCCTGGGACATAAAAGGGACCAGCATGGAGGCCTCTTCCTGCTGTGCCCTCTGTGACCCTGGAAGCAAAAGCTGCATGCGTAGAGGAACTGCTTGTCCCTGTGCCAGCTGAATGCATAGGCACCACTTGTCTCTCTTTCAAACTACGTTGATCCCCTTTGTTCTGTTGTGTTACCCCTCCATGTCCTCTTGGTCTCAGCTGCCCTCCCAGGTTATGTTCCGTCTCCTCCCAGGGCTACCCAAGGGGAGGGGACAGGCAGTGCAAGCTTTTACCCCAGACTCTCTCTAGTCTTGCTCTTCCTTCTGTTTCTATAGTTTTCCAAAAGTCCTGAGCATTTTCTCCCACTTAGCCTCAGCTTGGAAAGTTCTCTCCCTGGCAAACTTCCACTCACCTTGCAGAGCGCCACGTTCCTCCTCTGTGTAGCTGGATCCCAACCACCTACCTGAAGTTCATCTATCAGGTCCTTCTAGTTTTCCCACCATACTTGTGATGTCACTGTGCACGGCCATCACTTTGCATTCCGATTCATGCCTTCTTGCTGAATCAGGTCCAGACAGAAGTGAGATGAAAGAAGCAACAGAAAGCAGATGGGAGGAGTGCAGTTGGGTCTGGCCAAGTCATGGGCAGGGCAAGAGAAGGGGGTCAGGCTGAACCTCAGGAGGTGTCTGTACAGCTCAAGATAGGCGTGAGCTGCAGACACATTAGGTGGGAGGGCGGCTAGAAGCCTTGGTGTCTCCGAGGTGGGCCTGGTGCTGTGGGGAAACCTTGAGATCTACCCAGGAGCTCCTGAGGCCTGCGGCATGCTAACTCACCTCCTCTTTTGCTGCTTGCATCTCCCAAGACTTCTGGAAAAGTCCATCTAAACCTTTACAGGATGCTCTTCCACAGTCTAACTCTGTAAACCCACAAGTTCTGGTTATGGGGGTGGGGAGGTAACAGCAGGGGTAGCTAGCTGCTCCTTCACTATTACCCATCAGTGTCTCTCCCCAAATCCCTTGCTTTGCTGGAAACAGCCAGGGGCTGACTGAGACTTTGACCAGGACCTCTGGCTGCTGCTTCCAAGGGGAGTTCCCCTCTGACTGTCCTATCTTACTCCTTGTTACAACTGTTATCATTCCTAAATTGCCAGCGTAATGGTTGATACATTGTGTCAGCTTGAGAAGCTTGGAAGCTTAACTAAGTGACTAGCAGAGGGCAGGGTCCTCACTTTGTAAACATCTTGAGTTGGTGGAAGAGGACACACAGAGGTGGTGAGGGTGGAGAGCCTGCACACAATCTAAGGGATTCCACAAAAGAGGCTTGCTCTTCCCTTTTGCTCTTGTTGCTTTTGCGGTCTTCTGTTGCCTTGAGCTGCTGCCCATGTGCAATGCCAGCTTGCCATGGAGTTGGCCGATTACGGACAGAAACCTCCAAAAACCTTTCCTTCCTTCATTTGGGGTGTCTGGTATTTTGTCTGAGCAACAAGAGAAAAGTAACTAAGACAGCCAGTTTTAAATTATGCACTGAAAACTAAAGATGTAATTTTTAAAGAAGTTTCAAAAGATTTCTGATACACTGACTCTAGGCCAGAACTCCTTTCAAGGTCTTGGCTTTGCTTAGACCATGGAGCTATCTTCCCAGCCCCTGTGCATTTATTTACATAAATTAATTTTAGAAGTTATGAAATGTTTGATTCAGTATATAAATGAGTTTTTTCCACTTTCATCTCAATTTTGTCACTTAATTTTTTAAGATTGTATTGATTCTAAAAATAAATGTAAAGTTTGAAAAATAGAGAAAACATAAATATGCTGTATTGTACAAGACTGATATTTTCTCCACACACATGCATACAATAAATTTTGTGTGTCTCCATACACATGTATATAATAACTTTTACATAATAGTTATCCTTGCCAGGTAAGATGGCACACAACTGCAGTCTCGGCTTTTTGGGACACTGAAGCAGAAAAATAACAAGTTTGAGACTAGCCTGGAAAACTTAGTATTTAGTGAGACCCTGTCTCGAAATAAAAAAACAGGCTTGAGATATAGCTTAGTTCAAAGGCCCTGACTTCAATCTCTGGGACTTAAAAAAAAAAAAAAAAAAAAAAAAAGGTATGCTGTGCCTTTTTTACTCCCTCAACATTAGAAACATTTTTCTAACTTAAATATCTTGAAACATAAATGTAACAGCTTGTAAAGATGTATCCCTGAAGCCTCATATGATCACAGGTAGGGCTTTTCTGAGATGGCTGGATCTTGAGTGTGAATGGAGAAGCAGCCCATGCACATATGATTAAGGGAATGACAATTAAATTAGTCCACTGGCTGGCTTAGCACTGTTAGAGTGTGGCTAATGGGAGGCCCCATCCTGGGTTGGGCGGCACCACTCAAAAGGTCCACAGCCTGGAAAGGAGAGGCAGGCTCACTGCTGTTGCGGATTATGGACAGAAGCCTCTATAAGAGATGAAGTAAACCTTTTTCTCCATTAACTCATGGGTGTTGGGTAATATGTCTCAGCACTAAGAAAAGTAACTAAGATGATAGCCACATGCATTCTAAAATAAGGAAATTTACAATTTAAGTAAATGTGTATTTTGGGGCTCTTATATGCTAAAAAAAAAAATCCTTAGGAAAACCTCCTTTTCCCAGTCTACCCTATGTGACATGGCAAGGAAGTGGCTAGGTGGGTGGGGGTAGTACCAGGAAAACTGGGAACCTGAGAAGCCCAAACTGTGCCTGAAAGGCAGGGCACATGTCGCTGGATAGCAGGGACTGAGATCCCTTGAGAATGTTAAATGGTGGAAGACACCTGCTAGGCTACAGGGACAACAGGGACAGGCCTCTGCCCTTGTAGGCAATGCTCCTCTCTATGCCAATGTGAATGGATTTTTTCTCTCTTGTCACCCAAACGAGAAAATATTTCTAAAGATTTTTGATCCAAATGGCCAATCTTTTTCACTACAGGATTCTGGTGCAAAGGATCTTTTTTGGATGTGGCTCTTGGTGTGGGAAGAGTCACTGTTTAACACTGTGTCTGCCAAAAGGAAAGACACAGGAATATCCATTTTCAAGGCATCCACTGGGCTTAAACTTGCATTTATAGAGTGTAAGCTATAGACAGAGCTGGCATGCGTGGGCACAGTGCCAGAGGACATACGGCATTTTCATTTGGAAAGGCTGAGGTCTGGGTAATTTTCTGACTAATGTGAAACAGAACTGCTATCTAAACTGCACTGATCTACACCCAATGAGAAAGGGTGGTTTATCCCACGGGTATATTGCCTGTGCTGAAATGCATTTTGGCCACTAAATGTCAAATCCTTACTTCGTGATAAGCACTTTTTCCAGAAAAAGAAGAGTCACACAGGCCCCAAAGAGGGTCCCATAGCTACACTCCACCAAGCCGATGCCATCCCTATATCTTCAGACTTGGAGCTTCCATAATTTTCTCCACTGGTGCTTTGCCATCTGTTGCTGCTGCTGATTCCAGCCAGCTGTCTGCTGGCAGGCAGTGGGACTCTGTGCCAAGGGAAAAGTGAATCAAGATGGCTGGACCAGGCTGCTTCCCTGCCGTAGTTTTGAAAGCAAAAGTTCCTATGCACCTCTTGGTCACTTAGGAATCTGTCAAGTGGCACCTGGCCAAATGCACCCATCTTACAAACAGGGAATCTATTGCCTGATGTTTGTGAACAGGCAGAAACCTTTCCCCAGGCCTTCAGATGGAGTGACTTCGCAAAGCAAAAGCAAGCTCAGACCTGAAGCATGTCAGAGGAGGACTGACTTGGGGCCAGGATTGAGCATCTGCCTTGCTCAGCTGTCACACTGGCCCTTCAGAGGACTTCAGGAGGTCCGACTGTACCACCCTCACTGTTTTCTCTGAAGGAAACTGTGGGTAGACCAGGCTCTTGTGTCAGAAACCCTGGTGCAAGCCCCAGCTCCAATATCTGCTGGCTGCTTGCTTGTTTGAAGGGATGTTTCTTACCCCTCCTTGGGCACTGTTCTAGTGCCCATTCTAGGCATCTTCCATGAAGATTAAGCAAGAAACACAATTATGTACTTGGCACAAACTGTCCAACATCTTGCGCTGTTACTTTTCCCCCACCTGATTCCATAAAGCATCTGTAACTTTGTTTTGTCCCAGTGGTGACTCAGGGTTAGGTCCCAAGGAGGGGACTCAGTAGACACTGTTGGTGACCAGAAGTCTAAGCGAGTGAGCTAGACAGAGAGAGAGGACTCACATCCATCTTATTTCTTTCCTAAGATCTCATAACTAGAGGAAGACTTTCACAGCCCGTGTTCTCAGCTGTGACATAGACCACATGTCCCTGTCTACCGTGTGGCACTGGGTGATCTTTCTGCTACAATCACCAATGTGTTTTCTTCCCAAAAAGTGGACTATCTCCATTTGCAATTAAGACAGAGTAAGTGGTGAGCTACTTCACTGGAGGTGTGGTTCTAGAGGACCTATTTCCTAATGACAGAGTTGCTACAGTCACCTCAAGCACAGAAGACAGCAGAAAAATTAATGTGAACACATGTCAGGTGCATGGGCCAGAGAATCTCAGAACTCAGGGTTAGGTCACTCGGAGGCTGCAAGTCTGCCACACTGAAAGAGTATGTGGGGGGGCTGTGGCTGCAGTGGTGACATCTTCCTAAAGTCAGTGGGAGCACTGTGGTTTTTATGTATTAATAACTGAAGGTGGTGATGAGAAAGTGCCTGAACACGTGAGGAGTAACCAGGCAGAGAGCAGCCCCCCAACACATGCAGGAGCAGTGGCCTGGGAGTCTGGGGGAGGCAACAGATGAGTCGGAGCCACCTTGCTTCCACCTTATGACACCAAGGACAGGGTCACGGTCAACAGGCACCCAGGAGCAGAAATGGGTCTCACAGCCTAGAGAGTGCTTCTCAGTTCTGCTGCTCCACTCCACAGAGGGAGGAAAAAGCAACATTTTTTAGCTTTTATGCCAAATATGGCCTGGCTTGATGAAATCAAGTTAGGAACTATGTTATTTACCAGCCGGTTTCTCTGTGGCTGGCCTCTAACCACTTACCATATGGGAGTCAAAACACAGAGGTCCTTTGAAGAAGGTCCTGCGGATGTAAATGACTTTGTGGTTAGATCAAATGCAGAAAAGGGTCTATTTCTTTAAATTTGTTTTAAAATCCTGTTTCAGATTTGTACAAAGAGGCCAGGAGGACACCAGTTCCCCACAGATGGCAACCCCGGGGTTACGTCTTGTTTTTCCATCACCAGATAAGAGGCTTTTACTGTGGAGCTTTCACAGGGGTCTGGGCACCTTTGGGGGCCTGGGCTGGAGCAGAAGCTGGAGCCTGGGCCTTGGCTGGAGCCTGGGCCTTTGGCCGGCAAGGCCTGAGACCCTTGGCAATGTGGGCATGGATACGCTTCCCAAGCTTGGGGTGGGCAATATAGGCAAGTCGAGCGAGTATGCAGTTTACTTCCTTTGGAATGGCCTTGGCCTTGACCTCTTTGGGCTTGACGAGGGCCTTGATAGCCTCAGCGTGTGCTCTCATGGCCTTGGCACTGTTTGCCTGCATCTTCTTGAAGCCCTTGTGCTTCTTGGCGAAATGCACATCCCTAAGGAACTTGGGATCTACACCCTTCAGAGATGCATATCTTTGTGACTGAGGTTGCTTGATGCCATTTCTGTGCATTTTCAGGATTGGCTGTGCATGGTGTGATTCTTGGACTTGGCCATAACTGCACTGTAAACTGCAACTGCCCAAGGGATTATTTTAAATTGGCTGATTTTTCTGAATTTTACCAAATCAGCTAATCAGAAAAAATGTAAGTTTTTAATTGCTTTATTATATACAACAAATCAGTATTTTAGAGCTAGAAAAAACATAGTTTTATGCATATTTAACTTGATCATTTTCTAAGAGTTAGGCCAAAGATTAAATGTGTGTGAGGGTGCGAGTGTCCCTAGGCAATGTGCTGCAGCACATCCTATCCTTTCCCTGCCTTGACAATGAGACCTGTGGGCCCCTCTGCCAGGGACCTGCTGGGGTTCACATGTGGCAGGGCCCTTCTCACCCTGGCCCCTGACCCCTTCCACATATCTGGGTCATCTGAGACCTTGGGGGCCAGGGAACCTGCCTTCACATGATCACCACCACAATCCTCCCATCATTAACCCTGGATGCTGCTAATAAGACCAAGGTGGACACGCGCACATGCCAGAGTCGGCTTCCAGGAGTCTTGTGTCTTCTGCTCCAGTGTTGTGCCCTCTTGGGATCTCTCTGTTGCCTCAGGCCAAGCTCTCTGCCCTCTATTTCCAGACCCTGCTAGTGTCCACAAAATCGGAGACCTGGTTGGTGTGGGAAAAATTCCATATATTGAATGTCAGGATATCATCATAAAATTAAGAGTTGGGAGGGCCATGCAAACACATCTATACACCAAATGCACAGATGGTTATGTTAACGTAGCGCCACGGAACCTCATCTGGGTTTTTTTTCTGTGAAAATACTCTTTCTACAGCCCAATTAGAAATTATTTAGGTGGTGTGGCCCAGTAGCTGCACACAGCTGCTTACACCTAAATCAAGTAACTCAGCTCCCAGGTACTCAGCTGTCTTACGTACTCAGACATGAGCAGCCCCACCTGAGCATGAGGAGTGGCAGGCAGACAGCTGTGACCTGTGGGTGCTCATGAGAGAGAGGAGCAACGAGGCTGCCCAAGCCAGGCTACAGGAGAGGCGTCGTCCATGGCAATGTGGAATGGTGGGGGCTGAATAGACCTCAGGAGTCAGGAAATAGGGCTGTCCAAGAGGAACAGAACAGACCAGGAGGGGAAAGTGAGGCGGTGAGGTTCTGTGCGGAAGGATTCTGGGAGGCAGGTGTCAAGGACTGTACAGGGCCGAGGGCAAAGGTGGACCTCTGGGACATTCCCGACACCCATCTCCTGTTCTTCAGGAACAGAGGGATCCTCAGACAGCTACTACAATGGTAGCCAACAGAAGAGTGAATTACCTCAGGGTTTCCAAAGGCAGTGGCTTTAATTAAGAGTACCACTGTGCCTAAACACTGCACCCTGTGCATGAGCGGGAAACATCCGAAGACAGAGTCTGCGTTGGATATATAATGATTTTTTCATTACTTCGTGTTTACATGGTATTTATACTGTATCATTTATGTATCATTTAGAGATATTTAAAGAAGACTGAGTGCTGGGGGTATAGCTCAGTGATAGAGCACCTGGTTACCATTCTAAGGACTAGGGTGCAATTCCCAAGATCCTCCCCAACACATGCACACACACACACAAAGTATAGGGGAGAATGTGAGCAGATATGCACAAACACTACACTGTTTTACAAAAGAGATGTGAGCATCCTTGGATTCTCGATCTAGAGCAACGTTCGCAGGAAGCAAATGCTGACCATGTGCCAGCAGCCCACCACACCTCCAACACATCTTGGCTAGAGGGCAGGACAGGGTAGGCTGCAGCACACAGAGGGCACTGGAGGTTCTGCTTCTCACACCATGGAATCAGTTTACGATGATGAGACAAACTACACACGACACAAACCACAGTCTTGTCTCCTCAGAATGCTCAAAAGGTCTCAATCTAAAAGTAAAGCTAACATGAATTTTTAAGAAAGATTTATACTTAATAGCTTTAAACTGAGGACAATTTGTATGATGAAACCGTAGCTTGCTTTTGGTACTATTTCTTACTTTTACAGATGTTGAAGAATTTAAAAACGGTATTTTTGTGGCTTGCTGATAGATCTTCTCATCCACCAAACAAAGCTGCTTATAATGTTCTGTTTTATTGCTTCTCGGCCTTTTGGCTAAGATCAAGCGTAGTATAATGTTCTGTTTAACCTCCATCCACCCTGGCCCAGGTGCCAGGCACATAGGGCCAGAGACAGGCCATTTTCCAGAACTCTAGGCAACTGGGCCTGAGCACACTCCTTCCCAGGATTCCCAGCAAAGCTAAAATCCCATTACTTACACAAGCAGCAGCTGGCCTGGGGCAGCCACACTGCTCCTCCCCCTCATGGGCACCCACAGGCCACAGCTGTCTGCCTGCCTCTCCTTGTCCTGCTCAGGTGACTCAAGCTGCCAAGGGGGCTGTCCACATCTGAGTGCTTAAGATAGCTGAGTGCCTGGGAGCTGAGTTAGTTTTAACTGATTTAGGTATAAGCAAATAAACATGGCATCATTGGCATGGAGGATCAGATTCATAGATCTGTACTATTGGAAGATGCTTCAAAGAGGCAAGTAACTCTCTGCAACCTTCAAGTTATTTCCATGAGATGGAATGAAGAAAAAGACGAGCCATTTGGTGGAAGGTGGAGATGCTGGAAGTATGAAAGACCAAGTCAACAGGATTATTGGACAGATGAACTAAGGCATGTATGTACCCTAGTGTCCTTATGATTTGGTCAGTGAAGAAAAAGTGTCTGGTTCCAACAAACAAATCCTCCAAAACCAAAAACTAAAAGTGATTTGGAAGTGACAACAGTTTAATGGACTCTCTACTTGCTGCCATTCACTTGTCTTAAAAAAAGACAGCAAACTTTTGAAGATCCTCATGCCCTCAACAAAACAAACTCACAAGTGAGCCACTGCCAAACACTGGTGACTGACAGAAATCACCATGGTTTATTTTTTCCAGCAAAGACAAGACATGGTTTAGCAATTCAATGCTTTGGACATTGGCAAATACTGTGTGCATCATGGGAGCAAGTGATCCCGGCTATCAGCTGTGGTGCACAGTCGGCGCAGGGACCACCCACAGTGCTGTGAGATGGAGAACCACGAGCCAAAGGCACAGCCCGGCGTGTGGCTCACACAGGGAAGTCTGAGAAGCCAAATCTCCCATGAATGAAGACACTCCGCGTTTGTTCTCGGCTTTGTTCACCTTAATTAGTTATTTTTGGTTTTTGAAGTAAACACTTTTTGCCCTAAGGAAGAAGTCATGTCACTTCACAAGTGGAAACCATCAGGCTGCCAGATAATACATACATGTTCCTTCCTTGTCAAGTAGTTTTTCCCCGAAACCTGTTTTCATGATTTCTGTTATGGTTCAGAAAGTAAAGAAAATGATTTCAAGTATTCAATTCCTATCAAAAATTCATATCAAAAGTAATAAAAGACCTAATTTCTTAATTTTATGTTTTAAAAATAACTTAAGAAGCGAGAGGCCTGGCCTTTCACATGTGCAAACTCCACAGCACAACTAGAGTTTCTTGAGACATCGCGGAGAGGAGTCCGTGTTTAGTACCTCAATCATTGACCTTAATGTAGGGAACGTCTCCGACACTGCCGGGAGGGTCTTGTATGAAGGAGAGATGCTAAAAGAGAAAAACATAAGAAGGCATGAACATGAACAGTTTACATAAAAGGCCAAAGTATTTGCTACTCCTCAGCTACATTCATTCCCAGCAGCCCATGAGGGAATGAGGAAGGGCATCACCAGGACAGCAGGTGGGTCTTCCACCAGCAGACTGGGGTCCCATGTTGCTGGGAAGCTCACCCAAAGCCTTGGAAAGAAAATGAAACAGACAGACACAGGACTGTGTGCAATGCATCCTGCTGCTCTGTGCCTAGACTCTGAGGATGCTGGTTTCAGGCCCAGCTTTGCCCCTTCTTGGCTCTGTCATTTTCTAAGCCCCACTTCTCTTATCTGCAATTGCAGAAACAATTCTTAGCTCTGATCCTTGATGGACACCGAGTGAGACAATGCAGGTCAGTGATGTCTTAAAATAGGAACTACAAGCATAGGGTTGGGTTATAAGCCTCTTCTTTA
>NDGN011433294.1:0-14743 GCA_002564285.1 Tympanoctomys barrerae | reverse complement strand
GCCAGCTCAGTGTGGCCCTAGGTGGGAGCATCTGTGAAAGCAAAAGTCACTGTAGGCTGGGGAAAGAGCAGGGAGGGAAGAGCCTCACTCTTCATATCAGCCCACCCTCACGAGGACTAACCCAGTCCCGTGCCATCTGTGGTAGTCCCTCCTAGGATAGCGGTCCCAACTACCCAGTCTTCTTACTCTAACCCCTGAACTTACCAACCTCACCAGGAGGTCAGGCCCCATCTGCACCACAGCTGTGATTGACTGTGTATATGACAGATAGCACCAACATGAGCAGCCATGACAGGGGTCAGCACACAAATTCCAGAAGGTCCCAGGGCCTGTCTACAGCTGCCGACCCCTTCCTGAGATGAAACTGCCATCGTGGGAGGTTCCTCATGTTTCACCTTGCAGGCAAAGCCCCCTTCTGTTAGCTTTGCCCAGGGTGCCTGGCCCCTCTGGTCTGAGAACTGGAAGGAGGCAAGCCTTTCATTGCTGGATATGTGCTCACTGAGGTCAGTGTGGCCCCTGTGAACCATGGCTGCAGTCCTGGGAAGAGCAAGCATAGGGACAGGATTTCCTGAAGGTGTCCCTGAGTGCATTATACAGGATAACCCCACGCTCCTCCCACTGGTGAGACCAGGTCTTGTCCCCAATACTGGGGACTTCCCACATGTTCACATAGGACAATGGCCATGTGACTCATCCACAGATATCTTGAGATAGCAGGCTCTGCCTGGAAACTCTACAAAGACCCGGTCCCTCTGGGCATCAGGGCTCTTACTGTAAGGACCTAGGCTCCCCAGGGTGAATATAAGGAGCCTAGGGAGTGGTGACACACCCTGCTAGGGTGATGGCTATGTGTGCCGCTGGGGTTTAGCAGGAAGCCCAGGTCTCAGGACCTGAGCACTGGGGAATCGCATCTGCCCCTTTGACAGTGTAGGGTCCTGGGCCTTTCTCCTGCAAACATGTCTGATATCTTTTCCCCAGGCGTCCATCCGACTCCCGTCACAGTACAACTTTGCCATGGCTGTGCATGCCCGGGTGAAAGGCCGGACTGGGCTTCGGGTGGTGGTCAGGGCCCAGGAGCCCAGGGCAGGACAGCTGTACAGTCTCGCCAGAGAGTTGTCAGATGAAATCCAAATCCAGGTAAAAAAAATGGGTCTAAATCCAGGGGAGCATTAGTTACTTGCGAGGGAGAGAGTGGTACAGGCAGGGCCTCCTCTCCTTCCTGGTCACCAACAGTCCTTCCACTGGCCCCCAAGCTCAGACCTCGAAACCTGTTATGAATGACCTCCCCCCTCCCATCTACAAGGGAAAATCAAGGAATTCAGCCAAATGTGGGGTTTTAGTTACTTTTCTCTCATGGTTGAGACAAAATACCCAATGCCCAAAAGGTTTATTTAGCTCACAGTTTGCAGAGGTTTCAGTCCATAGTCAGCTGGCTCCAAGGCAGGGTAGCATGGCAGAGGGCAACAGTCCAAGGCAGCAGAAGACAGCAAAAGCAGCAAGAGCAAAGGAGGAGGAAGCAAACCTGTTTTCCTCCCTTACACTGTAAACAGGTTACCCGCTCCAGAGTGAGTCTGGTATGCACATCACCTCCCTGCCCTCCTCTGGCACAGGCAGAGAGATGTTTAGAAAGTAAGGACCCTGGCCCCATGCGGGAGCCTCTTAGTCAAACCTCTAAACTTATCAAATTGACATAGTTAATTGACCATTACATCCTGGAGTTTAAACAGCCACCCAAGGGCCTGTTCTCTACACCCCAAGATGCAGAGCTGCCGAGTTACTTAGGTTAAATGTCTAAATTTCTCAAGTTGACAGGGTGTCTCAGCCATTATGTGGGTGAGGAGCAGGGGAGAGGACAGAGCACAAGTGTGTGTGGCCCTGGGGAGCCCAGAAATGGTCCAAGCCTGTGTTCTGGGCTGGGCCTTGATGACAGGAAGAAGTTGGTACTCCTTGTGCCTGACTCGTGCCAGTCCTTTGCTGACCTGCGTTTAAGTGACAGACACTTGTGGAGCTTGGCTAGATGGAGCTTGGCAGTTCTCTGGCCCAGAGCCTGTTGGCCCACAGGTCCTGCCAACCTGTCCCTCCTGCCAAGAGGATGACCCTGTGGGTTCTCTGTAGAGTGGAGGAGTTCGTAAATTGGTCTCAAAAAGCAGTTTGAGCTTCTAGAACTTTTTTCTGCTCACTGGACCCTGAAATCTCTGAGCCTCCAGCAACACTCAGGTCATCCTGTACTGCAGCAGAAAAGAGCATCCATGAAACATGAGAAGGAAAGAGTGCCCTGCCCAAGAAGAAATGCAGCGGCCCCTCACTTATCGTGGATGTTACGTTCCAGACTCCGGCCATAAGTGAAAATCAGTGAAGTAGCGATATTATATTTTTTAGTATTTGTATGTATTTTAAGGCTTTATAAGCCCCATGCTCTTATAAACCTTTCCCACACTTTTAAAAACACTTATAATATTCTTAGCCATTTTCTAAACTCGTAAACCTACATAATTTTAACATGTAAGTACTGTACGGTACTGCAGAATCCTGCGAGATAGCAACAAATCCTTGCTAATAATTTAGATTAATATTTTTTGAAAACCTGCGAAACAGTGAGTTCATGAAAGTTGAATCGCAAAATAGTAAGGGACTACTGTAGACAGCCGGGCCAGGCAGCACAGCCTGGAAGCCAGGCTGCTGGGGAGCCCCAGGTAGGACAGTTGCAAGTTGCGGCAAGCATGGGCAATTCAGCAAGACTGTCTCAAAATAAAGAGTAAGAGGGCTGGGTTCCATCCCCAGCTGCAGAAGGGAGGGCCAAAGGGAAGCTCCTCCTTCTCCTCTTCCTCTTTTGGCTGTGGTGCTGGAAATGGAACCCGGGGCCTTGTGCATGCTGGGCAATTACTATCGCACTGAGCCGTGCCCAGGCACAATAAAATGTCTCTAACACAAGCATATGCCACGCCAGGGCCAGGGAAGCAGATTTGCAAAGGCAGAAATGCCCATCTGCCAGCTCGCTTGCCTGTCTGCACAGGCACGCATGTACACATGCTTATAGACATCTAAACAGATGCACAGAAAGGCTAGAGGCACACATTTATTCACACACACACACCCACGCATACACAGACATGCACATCCACAGAGAGACACAGGTAGTCATTCACAGATACACACATGTACAGCTATGTATTTTTCCTGCTTAAAAATAAAATAATANTTCCAGCAGCTGTCCAAGAATGCAAGGCAGCTTCCGGTCTCTTTGGTCACAGTTGGGCCCCTGCAGTTCTGTGTCTCAGTGTCCCTGTGGGCAGGTGGAATTGGAGGAAAGCAGGGAAGCGGGGTTCCGCCCCCAGACATGGTCTGCTTGGCTCATGCCAGCCTTCGAAACAATTGTAATTAGCTGCTGATATTTAAAAATAGGAAGATCCCATGTTAAAATCAGTGGGCAGCTTGCCCCAGAATCGTGGTGTTTTGCCCTGTGGTAGAATCATCTGCCCCTCAGCAGCGACTCCACCACTCCCCCTTGTCCACCTGACTGTGATGTCATGTGTCACTTGCCATCTCCCATGGTGCTGGTACTATTGCTTTCCTGAGATAGAAAAGGAAGCTAAGTCACCTTCATCTAAAGAGGGCAGCCAAGCAATGCATGTTTAAGACATAGGAGGCAGCCTATTTGTGGCTCTGTCTGCTCTGCCAGCCACATCTTGGCCAACATTGGCCAGACCACTGTACTCTGCATGACACCTGCCTGGCAGAAGGTGGCCCCTGATACCAAAACCCCACCAGCTCTGCTAGCTCAGGTCACATGAGTCCCACCACTGTGGCTGTCATAGCTCAGATGATTCATTTCAGACTCATTTTACAGATCAGAAAATGGCCTGCTCTATGTAGTCAGCACCCAGGAGCTGAGGGCAGGGACAGCTGGCCAGTATCCTCTGCAAAGACACCAGTCAGCTCAGCTCAGATACTAGTAGGTGCTCAGGCCATAGGGATGGCCTGCTGCTCTGATGAGAAGACAGTCGGGAAGCTCAGCACCTAGCACCTGCTGCCCAGCAAGGGGCAAGCTGTGCACCACACTGAAGGCACCCAGCAGCCTTAGTCACAGGTCCCTAGGCAGCAGTGGCCATGGTCAGAGTGCTGAGAAGGGGCCAGAGAGCCCAGCCTGTGCGTATCTGTGGGTGCCAGGAGCCATCAAGGGCTGTGGGGCACCTGGGAGTGACTGGATCAGATCCAGTCAGCATCGCTGGCTTGTACTTGCTGGACCAAAATCATCGCCACTCCCCTGATCCCAAAATCCCATAGAAGGCCACAAAGAGAAGAAATGAGATAGACCTAAAGAGAAGGAAGGGATTATCCTTAGATGATGACATTGGGTGGGAGGATCTCTTGGTGACAGGAGGGGCAGAGGCCCTGAGATGCTGTGCACCAACTCTCCATGCCCTTGTGCTGGAAGGCAACACACTCGCTGGTGACAGCGTGGCTGTGACCCTGGCTCTCCAGACACACATGACCTGCCTACTGTTTCTCATCACACCTAGACCTCTCTGAGAGCCGGCCCTCCCATGACGTCTCCCAACATGTGGCAGGTGCTGGGGACGATATTTTCTCATCCTCGTTCTCCACCTGGCAAGAGCACATGTGACACCTGGGTTGGACAAGACTCTGGGTGTCATAGGAAATATGGCTCACCTTCTTTTCCAGGTGTTTGAAAAGCTGCGGCTGCTGAACCCTGAAATAGAAGCAGAACAAATATTAATGTCTCCCAACTCATTTATAAAGCTGCAGACAAACAGGTACGTGACTCAGCTCATTTCCAGCGAGGTGGAAGAGCTGTGCTTGCATCTGACGCCTCATCTGTCAAGGTGTCAGGAGCTGGCCTCTCAGGGAGGCTTTCTGAGCTGGGCTGGAATCGAGCACTCTTCCTCCTCCCTGTGCTTGCTTGGCTCTTCCACAACCCTTCTCCCAGAGACTCCCTTCCCCACCCCGCAGCCCAGACACATTTTCCTGCTCCCTGCTGAAATCTAGTATCTTAAGGGAGTGGTGAGTACCAAGCTAGAAGTATTAAATTTTTGAAATGCCCCTGTGTTTCTAGGATTTGCCACTCAAAAGCATAGCTCGTGAATTAGCAACCGCAGCTGCACCTAGAGTAAGTTGAAATGCAAATCTGGGTCCCACCCCAGACCCCCCATCCAGCTCTTAGGAGCCCTGGTTCAGAGGCTATGAGCAAATGCAGTTGCCACCTGGATTCTGTGGGCTGCCTTCCTTTAGATGACTTGTACCCAAGTGCAGTGGCCAGGCAGGGGCCTCTGTGGGCCACACAACCCATTACTGATTGAGAAATGTGCGGGGTTCATCTATCCAAGAAGCAGCCGAATGCCTAATACTGTGCTACGATCCAGGAACACAAAGATGAGCGACATAAGGTGCTGCTCAAGGAGGACAGCTGGGAAGGGCTGCAAGAACATGATGTGCTATAGCTGAGCCTGAGCTTAACAAAGAGCACGAGGCATGAGCATGTTAGGGGAGCGGCTTGAACCCAGGCTCTTGGAGAATGCATAGGAGTTCCTCAGGCTTGAAGGAAAGAGATCGTAGGGGAAGAAGGTTGGGGCAGAGACACAACAGTTGTCAGAACCCAGAGGAAACTGGCCCTGGCAAACAGAGGCCTGTTTCTGTGTTCTTCCTTCATTAGTTAAAGTATAAGATATTGCATGGGTAGTCTCCGACACAGTGCACGTACAGTGTCAGTTGTTTGAAAACCCTTCCAAAAAGGTTCAAGGTTCTTGTCCTGCTGCCAGCCCTATAAAATAGGGCAGAGCAGGATCATCACTTCCTCTTTGCAGTTGTAGAAACTGAGGTAGAGAGGAGACAAGCATGCAGCTGCTAGTAGGTTGCTTCTGGCTCAGCACAGGGTCCCCTCAGAGCCCCATGTTCTGTCAACCATGCCAGGCCACCCTGCTGCAGTAAATTGAAAATCATGCACTGTAGAAACAAACGGTCTCTACAGTGTGTCTCGTGTCACCAGTGAAACCAACAGCCCTCCCAGACTCACTCCCCATTGGCCTACGCCCCCCCACCTCTCTCAGAAGAGGTGGAGGCATGCTGTCCTTGGCATCATGGGTTTTTGGATTTGCTTTTTGCTGGGTGACTGATGGGGCTGCAGACAGTGGCGGCCCATGGGCTCATGGCCACAACCAATTTTCTGTCTCCCAGGAGCAGTCAGCCGCAGATGCCTGGACCCCCAGGCATGGAAGCCAGGCCATCTGCGACAGCAAATCTGTCTTGTTTCCCAAAGGGATGGCGCAGCTGTGCTGAGCTACCTCGTCCTCGATGGGCCCGAGGGAATTCCCGTGGTGCACATTGATGAGCGGGGCTTCCTGGTGTCTGGCACTGTGGTTGGGACGTCCACAATCGAAGTGACTGCCCAGGAGTCTTTTGGGGCCAACCAGACCATCATCATTGCTGTGAAGGTAGGATGTGTATTTTGCCCATTTGGGTTCATAAAACAATAGTTCAGAAGTAACTTTCCTGTCTCCAGCAGAGAAACTGCAGGAAGGAATTGATCTAAGCCCCGCATGGGGCAAAGGTCCCAGCTGCATCGTGTTGGGCTGCCAGCTGACCCACTTCCCTTGCCTCCTTGATGCACAGGTCGCAGCTCCTGGCTGGCCTTGAGGGTAACCAACATGGTTGGTTTTTGTTTTTCTATACTAACAATGGAACCCAGAGCCTTTGCATTGAGCCACATTTCACAGCCCTTTTTGTTTTTTATTTTTGAGATAGTGTCTCCCTAAGTTGCCCAGGCTGGCCTCAAACTGCAATCCTGCCTCTACCTCCCAGAGTGCTGCGATTACAAGCATGGTGCACTGTATACCCAGCTGAGGCTTCTCTGAAGAATGAAGCCTTTCCTGAAAACCCCAAAGGCAGTCCCCAAGTCCCCCCTAATGCAGGTCCATGGGGGCAGGCATCTCTTCTCAGGAAGAGTATTCCGGAAGATCAGGCCCTAGCACAGGGACATCGCCAGAGCAGTCCATTGTTCTCCAGGTGTCTCCAGTTTCTTACCTGAGAGTGTCCATGAGCCCTGTCCTGCACACCCATAACAAGGAGGCCCTGACGGCCTTGCCAGTGGGGATGACTGTGACTTTCACTGCCCACTTCCACGACAACTTTGGAGACATCTTCCATGCTCACAATTCCATTCTCAACTTCGCCACTAACAGGTAGGGTAGTCCTCTGTGAGCTGGGCCCAGTTGCACAGGCCCAGAGAGGTGAAGCCATTTGCTCAGGTTTACACAGCCAGAAAAGGGGTGTGTTGGAGTGTCAGGTCCAGGCCAGCTCCAAGTGCAGCTCCCACAGGCTGAAGGCTAGCTGAAACCTGGTCCTGAGACAAGGAGAAAGGAGGCTATCTCCAGAGGAAGGCAGAAGCTGTGGCTGCCATGTGGCCTGCCAGACATCCTGCCCCAGGTCCCCTTCATAGCTGGCAGCGTACATTTCCAGGGTCCTGCAGTCGGAGAAAGTCTCACTTTGAGAGCCCCTACCTGCTAGGTCCTCTGACCAGCTCAGACGGGACAGACCACAAGGGAGAGGCCACATCCAGATGTCAGTGGCCATCCCTTCTGAGGGGGCCTGCTACTAATGTGCCACTGTGTGGCTGGGCACATCAAAGAACAGTGTTGGGAGCATTGCACAGTGGAGGGAACTGAGCTTTGGTGTTAGGCTTGGTTGAGACCCTGAGGGTTTTGTGAGCTTGGACAAGTGGATCACCTCCCCGAGACTCTGTCACTTTCCCTGCTGGGCAAATAAAAGGGCTTCATCTCCAGGGCTGTGAATGGGGGGCATGATTGTGAGGACTTCAGATCATGGCACCCCGTGTTCATGACTCTATGTCAGCCTACAGCATAAGCAGCCCTGGAGAAAGGGGACACTGTTCCCCCTCCCTGAGCTACACCACAGAAGTCAGTCTGGCCTTTGTGTGGTAGCGACCACCTCAGGGCTCAGGAGTCAGAGGGAATGCCATAGACTACTTGTACCGCCCTTGCTGCGGCACTGCCAGACCAGCACTTAGCGGGGGACTTGGGCTGTGTCCCTCCTGAGTCTGAGCCCGCACCCACCTCTCTCCTGCATACCTAGAGATGACTTTGTGCAGATGGGCAAGGGTACCACCAATAATACCTGCGTCATCCGCACAATCAGCACTGGCCTGACACTGTTCCGCGTGTGGGACACCGAGCACGCAGGCCTCTCCGACTATGTCCCACTGCCTGTTCTGCAGGCCATCTCCCCAGAGCTGTCTGGAAGCGTGGTGGTAGGGGACGTCCTCTGCCTGGCCACTGTTCTCATTGGCCTGGAAGGTAAGAGTCACCAACACTTGCAGGGCCAAGAGGGGGCTGGAGCCCTATCATGGGAGGCACACAGGTAGAACTGTAGAGGGCACTCTGGAGCAGGGGTTGAAGAGGGGCCACATGCTGTCTGTGTCTTGCAAATCCAGGTATATTGGCACCCAGCTACAGGGAGATCATATGTTCTGCATGGCCCACGCTGTTTACCTTCTGGTCCTTTGTAGAGAGCTCGCCAGCCCCTCCTTAGAACAGCAGTGTCCAGTAGAATCTTCTGGGATTATACAAATCTCCCACATTCCCACTGTCTACCCAGTGTTTGGCCAGCGAACACATGCCATGTGGCTAACTCGCCTAGGAAACTGAGTTTGTCACTTCAGTGATTTGCATGGCCAATGGCTGCTGGGTCAAATGGCACTGCTCTAGGACACACAAGCAAAAACAGTCATCGGGCCGCTAGAGGTTTCAAATGTCAGCCACATAGTCAGGGGAACTGACTCAATTATTTGCTTAATTTTTATTTTCCAATTGGCTCCCATTTTTGCCTCATTAATTCATCTTAAGAAGACATTAAACACCACCTTTAAAGAAAAACAAATATAATCTGCCATAAATAGAACGAGGTTGTTAAGTTTTTTAATCAAGTTTATTGTGTGGGTGTGATTGACTTGGAACCCAGAAGTGCAGTCAAGGTTCTGGGCCTGACACTTGCTTTCTGTTTGCTCAAAGGCCCTGATAGTGAGGGGGGAACAGTTGGGAGCTGTGCTGTATGGAGTGCTTGATGGACAGCCCCCAGCTGTCCCAGGCTAGGCATCAGGGGAGCCCCACGAGGGTGGGAGACTCCAGACGGGGAGTGTCGGTGGGGTGCGAGCGGCCTGGGACCTGGCGCCTCACCCAGAGCAGGTGTATAGTGGTAGAAGGGTGAGGGCAGTGGCACATGGCTCCCTACTGAGGCTGGTACAGTGGTCCAGCCAGCTGGGCCTTGGCTGCACTGCCCAGAGGTGTGGCCTATAGGTGGCACCAGGCTTCCTCTCAGGCATCTCAGGCACCTGGAGCTCCTCTGCTAGCAACATCCTCCACGTGGACTCAAAGACAGGTGTGGCTGTGGCCCAGGACGTGGGACCTGTGACAGTCTACTATGAGGTCTCCGGGCACCTGAGGACCTACAAAGAGGTAAGGGTCAAGGCTGGTCAGAGGCCCACGTGGCTCACAGCCTGCAAGGTGTGGCTGCCTCTTAAAGGCTGTGAATCCATGGCCCCAAGTTGTGAATACCTTGTCTTTGCACAGGGCACTGGTCTCATCCTCAGGGAGTACATGGCAGGGTTTCTTGGATCCCAGTGCCTGCAGGCACACAGATCCTTGGGGTGCAGGTTCCTGTGGGTGCATCTGATCCTTGGGTCTCTGGGTCAGAGCAGAGACTTGGGTCTGGCTTTGTGGTCAGGTGACAGTGCAGTGGTGAAGCAGCCAGGTGTCTGAAGTCAACTCTAGATTGCTTGTAACCCTGAGGATGTAAGTACTATGGAAATGGTTGTCAGACCGTATTGTGTGGAGTTGTGATTAAGGAAGCCAAGCTGTGCGTCTTCTAGGCAGACACAGTTTTTCCCCTGGAATACTTCTGATCCACCATGCATGGAATCTGTGGCTGCATGAGTGGCTGCCATTCCTGTCTTATGATTCCCTTTGCTGTGAAAGACTCAAACCACTGGGAGCCGTCCATGGTGCTCAGAAGCAGCCACTTGCTACCGCTAGGCTGAGCACACGATCCCAGGCCCCATGACATGCACCAACTGGTGTGGTGACTCCAGCTCCCACCCACAGGGCCCGGGTTGGCATGGCCATGCCCCATGGAGTGAGCACATCCCTGAGGGAGCACTGGACGTAGTCAGGGCAGCCCAGACATTCGGTGTCTCAGCAGTTAAATCTCCCCCAGCACATCACCTTTGGAGTCTTTCTGGAGGCGAATGAAAACCATTCTCGCATTTATCTCCAGCAGAGAATGAATCAATGAGCCCAGTCTGGCTGAGCTCCAAATGCATCTCATTTTGAGAGCCAGCGTGTGCTTTATCGAATCCAGCAGTTTAACCTAATAGTTTGCATATTTAGCACTGAGACTGTGTGGTTTGGGCAGGTGAGTTGCAGGGAGAGGTGTTCTGTGATTAATGATGGGGTGCTTTCCCAGAAGAGGCCCTTGGAGTGGTCAAAGAAGGGGGTCACCTGCGTCCAGATGGGTGAGGTTTGAGCAGAGACTCAGGTCTGGCTTTGTGGTTGTGTGACAGTGGGTAGATGGGTGCAGTGATAAAGAGCGTGGGCCAGCTAGGTACGCCTGTCATCTCAGCAGGAGGAACACAGAAGCCCAGGAAGTTGAGACCTGGGCAGCACAGCATGATCCCCACCCCCTGAAAAAGCGTTGAGAGGTCCAGAGCCATGCTACCAGGGTTCAGAGCCTGTCCTGGGCACTGCACAGCTGTGTGACCTGGAACAAGTTATCCTTGTGCCTCAGTTTCCCTAGGAAGATGAAACTTGCTGGGATACCCTTCGTGTGAGCTCAGTATCTGCTGTGTGCCTCTCATGTGAGCTGCAGCCATTGCCTGCCTTGAGCAGAGGCAAGGCCCAGTGGGCTTGGTAGGCTTGCTTTAGGCAGAATGATGCAGACCAGGGTATGTCTTGGAAGGGTTACCTGCAGGGCGAGCAACTCAGTGCTGAGGGTAACGTTCATCCAGGACTAGGGGGTGGGGAGTGGTGGGTGGCATGCTGACCAAGTGGGTTTGGGCTGGATGTCACCCCAGCTTTGGCACTGTGGAAGGGGGTATGCGGGAAGGAGGGCTTGGGGTGCCTCCCGGGTCCAGCAGGGACAATCCGGTGGATGATGGTCTTTGCTCTGGGAGGGGAGCCCAGAGGGTGGTCAGGAAAAGATAGGGACGCAGTGGCTTTGAAGTAGGCATCCCCATGCCTCATGTGAAGCCAAGAAACAGCTGGGTGGCACATCTGGAGCCCCATGCAGAAGGCTGGAGATGACCATGTCCCTGAGCAGAGGTGGGGTATGTTAGGAGCAGGGCCTAAGCAGAAGGGTCTGGTGACAGCCAGGGAGTCTGTAGAAGTAGAAAGAAGACCAGCAGGTGGTGGTTAGGAGTAGACGAGAAGGTGGCATGGTGGCAGCCAAGGCCAGCGCAGCAGCGGGCAGCTTCAGTCAGTCCTTCAAGGACCTGTGGGACTCCAGGAGGCGGTGGCACTGGCCAGCAGGAGCCTCTGGTGAGCCACCTGCAGTGCTGCATCTGATAATGCCCGGGAGCTACAGGGCCTCCTGGGAGGAGTGAGAGGCTGTGGAAGTGCCCAGCCCAGCTGGCACACAGCCTGTGACCACCAGGTTCTCTTGCCCCCTTCCTAGGTGATGGTCAGCGTTCCGAAGAAAATTGTGGCCCATCGTGTCCACTCTGCCCAGACCAGCTTCCAAGAGGCCACAGCCTCCCGAGTGATAGTCACCGTGGGAGACAGAAATTCGAACCTAAGAGGTCTGGAGCACAGCGAGGGTTGGAATGGCCCGGGGAGAGCCCTGCCGAGTGGGAGGACCCAAAAGTGGCTTCCTGAACCCTTGCATCTGCTTTTGTCAGTGCTGGGGGTGGAAGACTGGAGCTCACTCATGCTAGACAAAGGCTGTGCCACTGAGCTCCACCTGCTGCCCTGCTTTTCTCAGTCAAACTCACTCTGATCCCCAGAAAGAGCCTTTAGCTTTGGCTCATCCACTCCTTGCAATTTCTTAGCAATTCAAGGCCTACATAAGCCAGACCCGTGAAAAAAGTCTTTGTCAAACAGCCCCCTCCCAGCAGTTGCCTGTTTCTGAGTCAGAGATGCCATCGGCCCTAGGGCACCCGAGCTAAGAAAGCTGCAATTTGCCACCTTTAATAGGGGAAACTAATGACTTAGCAAGAAGGGTCGCTGGTTTTGGTTTTTATAGTTACCTCTCCCCAACCACGCATAGAGCATTCTACTTTATTGCCTGCCCATGACAGCCCTGTATAGCAGCTGTTAGAAATAAATAACTCAATAGAGGCTGCTGGGTTATTTTTTTTTCAAGTCACTTGACTGATAGAATTAAACACTTTTTTATTGTGATTAATGGTATAGGCTCTTTACACACTGTCTTCTTTCCTGCTTTTTGGTGCAAGTGGACTATACTCTGCTGCCACCAAAGTGATTCTCGGGATATTCATGGAGAACTGTTGCCCTCCTAATGTCCAGAAATAAATCGCTCATTACCCCTGGTGTCAGGAGCGCACAATGTGTGTCAGTGTGCCTGGCCATCAGCTGTGGTCTTTGGTGCCAGCTTAGAGCCCATACAGAATTCTGAGCTGAAATTACCCGGGTTCTGGATGACCTCCTTCTGCATAACTTACCCTCAGTTTCTATGAAAAGCCATGACACCCCTCACCAAACTGCCAACAGTCCATGCTGCCTGTGGGGAGCAGGAATCTGGGGACAGATGCCCTCTGAAGCCCTGCCAGCCCTTGTATAGCCCTCCTCACCACTTCCCACTCTGCAGGTGAATGTTCCCCCGTGCAGAGAGAAGTCATCGAAAACTTGCACCCTGAATCGCTTATCAGCTGCCAGTTCCATTTCAAGCAAGACGTCTTCAGTTTCCCAGCACAGGACATCTTCACTGTGGAGCCAGGATTTGACACTGCTCTGGGTAAACCTCAGAGATCTGGAAGTGCCCTTCTGTCTTGTGGGCATCTCACTTGCTGTGGCTCATGGTGGGCATCTGCCCAGCAGGGGGAGGATGCTGAGAATCCAGCTCAAGCATTGGCCCAAGTTGGCCTCTATGGGCTCTTGGTGCATGAAGAGGGGTTGGCCTTCCTGAGCCAGGTCATAGCTGGCCTTCCATGGCCACCCACACCCAGAAGAAGGATGCAGAACCATCTTCTGGAGGTTGGAGTCCCTTTCTCTAGTCAGGGGCTGTACCAGACATGTGGTAGGTGTAGCTGTTCTGCAGCCCTGGGAACCAGAGTGTAGAACCCAGGGTGTGCCATGTCTGCTGGACAGCGGATGTGTCTATGGTCCCCTCAGTGTGGGGCCTGGGCTCAAGCCTCATGCAGCAGACTGCAAGAAGTTGGCTCACCCAGGCATCTAGATCCCAAGTGTCCTTCCCAAGCACCTGTTTGTTCTGTGGGTCAGCGTGGAAAATAGAACTGGAGTCCAAGTAGTGGACAGATCACAGAGTCCCCCGCTGTAGCAGGAGGCAGGCCATCTCACTGTCAGCCCTGGCTGGACTTTCAGCCCCATGCCAGGGCATAGATCTATCTGCTGTTTATTTGCCCTCCTTGGCCAGCTGGCTGTGATGTGCTTCCTACCCCAGGATCACCACTCGGCTGGGAGGCTGGGGTTCTGAAATAGTGAGGGGGACCATCGTTCACAGAGAGGCTGTCCAAGCTGGGGACTGCCGAAAGCCTCCTGGAGGAGGTGACCTCCCACCTGGGCTCCAAAAGATGCATGAGTTCCCTGTGAGAAAAGCAGGGATGGGCGCAGTGCCTGTGTACAGAGGTGGAGGAGATGAGGTGGCATGCTCTGTCTCTGCAGGCCAGTACATTTGCTCCGTCACCATGCTCAGACTGACAGACCTGCAGCTGAAGCACCTGAGCACCAAGACAGTAGTGCTGGTGGTCACCGCCTCGCTGCGCAGCAGCCACTTCTCTCTGGAGCAGGTGGAGGCAGAGATGTCCTTCAGCCCCGGGCTTTACACTGACCAGGCTGAAATCCTTCTGAGCAACCACTACAGCAGCTCTGAGGTTAAGGTCTTTGGGGCTGCAGAGACCCTGGAGAGTTTGGAGGTGAGAGGCATCCCCACGCTTCCACTCAGGCCAGAGCCTGAGTCGTGGAGAAGAACTAGGAGAAGCAGGGTGTTGAGGCTACATATCTATAAAATTAAAGCAAGATATATTTCTCTAGATAGCGTCCCACTGTAGCCCGGGCCAGCCTGCAGCTTGTGATCCCCCTGCTGCAGCCATCCAGAGGCTGGGACAGCAGATGTACACCACCACACCTGGCTTGGACTCCTTCAAACTCAAAGCACTCTCACCCTTACTGATTTTCCTTAACACTATTTTCCTCTACTCATCTAAGTATATTTAAAAAATACTTTTTGGTGATACCGGGAATTCAAATGAAGACCTTACACATGCCACACAAGCACTTTACTGAGCTACATTCCCAATCCTTGGTTAAGATTTTACTTTGTAGGGCCGGCCAGATAGCTCAGCAGACTGAAATGCCTGCTTAGGCAGGTGCAAAGACAGGGTTTGATCCCTGGTGTGCCATGCTGGCCCTGCTCCCCAGGGGCATGCTGAGACGGCAACTGAGACTGGGCATGTGGCACGTGCCTGTAATCCCAGTGCTTGGGAAGCTGAAAACAGGAGGATCACTAAGAGTCTGATCTGTGT
>NDGN011433267.1:0-13366 GCA_002564285.1 Tympanoctomys barrerae | reverse complement strand
AAAGAAAGAAAGAAAGAAAGAAAGAAAGAAAGAAAGAAAGAAAGAAAGAAAGAAAAAATTCAAGACAAAGGCTGAGGCCATTGTCACTTTTTAAGAAATTTTAAATCTCAAATGTGACAATGAAGGCTTTCACTGTTCCAGCAACAGCATGTCATTGGAGTGTTGGCTCAGACTGCGTGGATTGCGGATCATCTGTCTGCCAGCACTTGGTGATGTCTTTCTGAATTAGCAGAAAGTGCCTGTGTGCTCCAGTGGAGGCCAGAGCCCTCGATGCTTTTCCTCAGAGTGGAGAGGGACTGTGGTGAAGAGTAGAGAAGCAGCTGTTCTTGGTATAAAGCTGAGACAGGCACCTCCAGCGTGTAGCAGAGCAGTGCCATCTGCCCCTTTGTGAATTCCTAATTCAGCTGCTTCAGAGGAGGAGCAAAAACAATTTAGTATGGTTGTGTGGTCTACTCCACGTAAGCCAATGACTTGTTTCTCATGACCCTGAATTCCACAAGGCACATTTTGTGAGTCAGATTCTTAAAAACAACCATGTGAGGTGTACTGAAGCCATTCAGAGACTGGGGGACGCCTTCTGCCAATCATTGCTAAGGATTTGCCCAAATCACTGGCTTAGGGAAAAAACTACTTCTTTCCAGTCATTAAACAAATATTGTATTTCTATTTTTTTCAAAAAGAGTTAATATCGGCACATCACTGTAATTCCAGTACTCAGGAGGGAGGAAACAGGAGAATTACTACAAGTCTAAGGCCAACTTAAACTATATAGTAGAACCCTGTCTCAAAGAAATAAATAACAACAAAAGAGTTATACTGGAGCTGCCTTCTTGAATAAGAGCTGCCTTCTTGAATAATTTCTGTTTGAGGGAAAGGGAACTAAGTCAAATGTTTCTCAAGTAATAATTACTTTCAAGGAGTGTGCAATTATTATTATTATTATTATTAATTTTATTTTTTTGCAGAACCGGGGATTGAACTCAGGCCCTTGTGCTTGCCAGGGAAGCACTTATTCCACTGAGCCACCTCCCCGGCCCAAGTGTGCAATTATTCATCACCACCTGGATACAGTGAAAAGAAATAAAATGGCAGAATATGTAAAATACATTGCAGTTGGTACATAACCTACATTGTAGGAAGAAAGCACTTTAAGGGAAACCTTAAAAATGAAAGAAAAGTATGAGAGAAGAGCAGTCCAAACGAAAGAACAAAAAGCAACTGCAAGAGCGCAATGCAGAAAAGAACGTAGCCGCTCTCGCGAGAATGGTGATACAGAAAGGAGGGTCACCATCTAAGAATGAAGAATGCCTGCTGCCTGGTGCTCAGTGGGCTGTAAGGTGGGACCTCTGAGGAAGGTTGGTAAACTTCCAATCTGATTTGCTGATTTATAGATCCTGGTCAGAATATCCTTTGTATAAATTCTTCTTATAGGATACAATCATGGCAATAACACACGTTTAATGCTCATGCCACTTACATAGAGTTTTCAAAAGCAAGAAAGATGAGAAGTTGGAGCAAAAGGAGGAAGAAGATGAGGACGAGAAAGAGTGGGGGAGGAAGATAAGAGACAGAAAAAGAAGAAATGAGAGTGTCACTAGCCAGGTCCATCGCATCTGTTTTTAATGTGGTGTTTTATTAGTTCTCTTTTCTAGGTAAATACCTCTATAAATTTTCAGAAACATTTGCGTAATCAAAAGAAAAGAAAATGCTGTACTCACAAGGTCTGTACTAATAATTTATTCCATCAACTTAAAAAATGATGGCAATAAACATTTTGACAAGAGTAACATGAACAGAAGTAGAATACACACCTAGAAAACAGAATCTGATACACTTTAGGAAAGAATGTGAAGCTTAGTGTTTCTTCAAAAGAGAGCAACACAATATTGAGGGCATCAGTACTAAAGATATTTTTGTCAATTATACATGCATTATTCTAATAGATGCTTAGTTCTAGGCACCTTCTGAGTCACAATTTGACATCCCAGCACAAACATTCAATCTGTCATGAGCTTATCAGAATTATTGACATATTTTCTCCTTAAATGCTTAGCAATTCCCTGTGTTGAGAATATTCAAAATTTTCTTCACCATCTATTTTGAAATCTATGATCAAATATTATAAAACATATTTGCCTCATTATGTTATAGAATATTTAAAACTAGTAGTCCTAGGCAACTGCACGCGTGTGCCTGTTACCCATCCTCCCCAATCCTCCTCTCAACTCCATTCATCACTTTCCTATTCTCTACTTTCATTACATATAGGTATATATGTATGCATGTGTATATACACATATATTTTCATGCATAGTGTATATTTACATAATACACACATTCCACTTGTGGCATTTGTATTTGTGTACCTCACTTATTTTAATTGAAATGCCCTTTAGGCTCATTCAATCTGATGCAAATGATTTATTTCATATTTGTAGCTGAGTAATCATATATACATATTATCATTAATTATAATGGTTATTATAAGTAAATTATTCACTTACCTACTGATGGAAACTGAAGTTCACTCCATATCTACCTATTCTGAATGATTTTGCAATAAACTTGAGACTACAAATATCTCTTTCATATGTTGATTTATTTACCTTGGATATATAGTTAATAGTAGAAATATTGGAACTTGTAGCTGTTCTGGTGAAATAAATTTAAAGGAACAGTAAAAATTAAAAAGATAACCCATGTTTTGGATTAGAATTAATATGTTAATATGTCCATAATTTCCAAAGAAATTTAGGGATGCGATGCAGTCCCCATTGAAATATCAATGCTATTCTTCACAGAAATATAAGTCTTCACAAGAGGTATAAATGAAGGATGAAGGATTATGGACAGCCAAAACTATCCTGATCCAAAGAACACAACTAGAGGCCTCACAATTCCTGACAAAGTGCACTGTGATGGCCAGCGAGATAGCTTAGTGGACTAAGTGCTTGCTTAGTCAAGCGCAGGGGCCAGGGTTCAATCCCTGGCACCATATGCTGCTCTGTCCACACCCGTAGCCCTGGCCTTGCTGAGCCCATGATAGAGTCCAGTTGTGGTGGCACATGCCTGCAACTCCAGAACTAGGGAGGCTGAAAACAAGAAGATCACTGTGAATTCAAGCTGTGTAGTAAGAACCTGAACAAAAAACAAAACAAAACAACAACAACAACAAAAAGAAATATATTGAGATAATAAAGTAACAAAAGCATCATGATACCACTTTAGGACAGGCACACTAAGTAAGGATACAGAGTAGAAAACTCAGAAGTAAATCCATGTTTCTACAGCCAACTGCTTTTTGGCAAAGTTATTTAAGAACATGTTGGAGAAAGGGTGGCATTATTAATGAATGATGTTTTAAAACCTGCATATCCATATCCACAAGAATGAAACTAGATGATTATCTCTAAGCACATACAAAAGACAATTCAAAATGTATCATACCTAAATATACAATTAGAAACTACACACTACCAGAAGAAAACTTAGGAGAGCATTTCACAAAACATTTATGTGGATGAGGATATTTTGCTATATCCCCAAATGTATAGGCAACAAAACAAACATTAACAAATATGAATAACTTTATATTTTATTTAAAAATATTTTTGATGAGTTTATGTCTCTCTGATTACTAGGCACAGTTTGTCATAAATTTTATTCTAATAATTTACTTCAAACCTCAAACTAGCAGGGAGCTGGCAAAATTTTTTAATCCTAATGCACAAATTATTTAATGGGGTTACAAAATTTAAAAATCTTGCTGATAATCATGCAGACACTATGTGGTTGAATAATGAATCAAATTCAGGGTTATCTGACTTTGAACCACAGTGTCTATTTTATTGATAGAAAATTCAGTAACAATAAAATTAACCCTTTTAACCTATATAAGTCTATATTTAAAATAATATATTCACAAAATTGTACATCTCTCACCACCTTTTTTAAGCTTTCCCACTTCGAGTGTTCCCACACAAGTAAGGAAATCATGGGTTCTTTTCATTGTTTTTATTCATGGTGTTATGTTTATAAAGGAGAGATTGCTGAGAGGATATATTTAATAATATAGGTAGGGAACAGCAAGGTAAAGAAGTTTTAAAAATGTTGCAAGCCAGATAAAGTATTAGTAAAGACATTGAGGTACCAGGGAGACTTGGACTCATTTTGGGATTCCATGTGGCTTTTGAGGCCAAAGAATGAGGAAAGTTTGGAAATAATTACATAGTCAGCATATAGTCTCTGAAAGATTTTTAGATTAAAATAAGTATCACTTAAAAAAAATGTACTACATAACTAATTATGATGACAATAGCTATCTCAGTCCTCAAACTTAATTTCTCAGTCTGAGTATTTCTATTAATCTTATTTTCTTTCCTTTCACACACACAGTGCCCTTGCTTGAGTGCATAAATAAGACATATTTTGATTGGCAAAGGCTGGCATATCTATTACATTTTCATATTAAAAATGAAATTTCTGCATTTTGAAACACTGAGTTGTATTTTGGTACACCATTGGGAAATGTACAATAACTAAAAGGTCATGAAAAATGGAATAAAAATTTTCTTGAATGTAAATCCTGATTCTACATCTACAAGACATTTGAGCTTAGCTAAATCACTTACCAGTTTTGTCTTCTGCTTCACCACTTGTAACATATGGACAATAAAGCAGCTACTAAGAAAAAAATTCTTTGTAGATTACATGAAATCACACATATCATGTTCATAAAGAACTTGGTGAGATACCCTTCTATTCAGTCGGGTGATGAAGCATACATAAACTTTACCAGAATTGTTAAATTGCCTGGGTTATTAGTATGTAGTATTCAAAGATGAAAATGCCCTTCAAAAATGGCTACCATGTTTTCTTGTCCTGAAAATATTATGTTGGTATATTTTTCAAACAGTGAATAAATATTTTTTTCTTTTTTTGGGGGGGGTACTGGGGAATGAACTCAGGACCTTGCACTTGCCAGGCAAGTGCTTATTCTACTGAGCTATTTCCCCAGGCCGAATATTTTTGTTCTTGTTAGAAATATATCCATGAAAATCTAATGAGTTCCCCAATCAACACAGAAGCAAGACATTTGCCAAGTAGAATGAAAAGGAGGCAAATGTGTAAAATTCTAGTGAGGAAGATTTATTTTTTCAAGCTTAGAAATAAGAATAGCACTCATTAGTGCCTTGCTGCCAAAATCCCACAATCTGAATTCAATACTTGGTTATGTCCTTTGCATGTCAGCTACCTAAATATCCTAGCTAGGAATCAATAAATCTTCCTGTGTTAAGCCATTGACATTTTAAAAAATGTATTTCTTGTATTAAAAAAGACTAATGGACATCTGCGGGAGTTGGGAGTGGTGGAATACAGAGCTATTACAATTCAGTCTTCTTATGTTAATGATTCCACCACTTTCTACAGTCTTGGACAATTCCCCATCTAGTCACTGATGAGGGTAGTTGCCTGAGGAAGGTTACCACAGCCAACAGAGTTTTGACCAAGTCACCAAGCACATATGTTGAAGAAGGGAGAGTGCCCTCAACAAATGATGCTCTAAATTCTTCATATCCATATGCAGCAGAACGAAGACCACTCACTTTTTAAACGTGTTCACACAGGAAGAGGCTCACCATTTCTGCTCACGTTCTGGTGGCCAGATGTTAATTGCATTGCCGCCCATCACTGGAAAGTTGGAAAATGTAGTTTAGCACCTACTGAAAGATGAAAATGAATTCTGATGAACTTATAGTGCACTCAATCATGCTGGCTTTGTAGAATTGAGCAAGTCATTTCTTTTCTTCTCTCTAGGATTCACTTTTCTTATCTGTATGATAAAAAGTTTAATCCTTTTCTCCTGGGGTTGTGAGCATTCGATGTACTCATCAGGTTAAAGTTTCCACATTCTTTCTCACGTAATGCAAGTGTTTAATCAATGCTTGCAATCATGTTGTATATTATCATTTTGATAGGAGCCAGAGCATCCTTACCAACAGAAGTTAATGCTACCGAGGTGAGTGCAAAATTCTCAGTAGCAAAAATTTAAAGCATCTCAGTGCCTCAAAAGGCTCATATTAAGTAAAATGAAACCAAATAAACAAAAAAAAAAATCCTCTTGACTTCTAATGCTCAAAGAGAAATTTACTGATACTTTCTTCAGCTAAAATATGAGCTTGTCTAGAGCTCCTGAGCTGAGAAAGAGTAGATCCAGATGGTTCTCTTTGATAGATGGTCACGGGGCCTGATGACTCCAGGCCCTGCTATATGTGAATTGACTTCGAGCCTAAGTCAAAGTCAATTTTCATTCAGTTTTGTGGTTTATGATTTTACCACCAAATACCATTATCTAGTTGCTTGCAAAAAAAATAAATAAATAAAAAGACATGGTGCTTACCTGTAACAAAATGACTGTGAGCACGGATAATTCTGATTTGTCAAAAATACTCTAGGAAGTTTTATGGGTATGAAATGCAGGCACATTATCCCTGGAAATATCCACTGAACTAAATTTTGTGCAACATATTTTGATCTGGTGCAGGAGGAACATCTTTGTTCTTAGAATTCCTGTGTTCGCATGATTTCATCCTCTTCCTTTTTGTTTTGATGTCAATATGTCCCATGAAAACTTTAGCTTTTTATATTATGTATAGAATGGAATAAAGGTCTTAAAATAGGCTTAAGATAGCTCAGTGGACTGAAGCACCTGCTTAGGCAGGTGTAGAGACCATGGTATGTTGTACCAGCCTTGCCACTGGGGAATGTTGAGCGGGCGACTAAGACTGGTGTGGTGAAACGTGCCTGTAATCCCAGTGCTTGGGAGGCTGAAAACAGGAGGATCACTACAACTCAATCTGTGTAGTGAAACCCTGTAGACCCTGTACTAAAATACATTTTAAAAAAATCATAAAATAGTCACCCAGAATTGAGATCCGTTTTCAAGCATTAGCAAAACAACAATAAAAATTCTCGAGTATAATTGACTATTGGACATTGCCATTGAGAATCAGAACACATCTTACTTTATAAAATTAAAGTTCTCGGGTTGGGGAGATCACTCCACAGTCTAAGAACCTGCCTGGCAAGCACAGGGACCTAGGTTGAATCCCCAGTATTACATGCCATGCTGGACCCACCCAGGGTATCCTGAGCCAGCCACCGAAACAAGCATGATGGCTTATGCCTATAATTCCAGTGCTTGGGAGGCTGAGACAGGAGGGTCACTACAAGTCCAACCTGCATAGTGACACACTGTCCCAAATACCTTAAATAAATACATAAATAAAACTAAAGCTCTCAGGGTGAGGGAGATTTTTGTGTGTTTTTTGTTCTGGGAGACAGAAAGTTGACTTGTACAGTAAGGTGGGATCCATGCAAATTGATGCATCTATCAATTTAGAGGTATCTATCTATCATCCATGTATCTGTCTATCATCTTCTGTCATCTATCTATACACATGTATGTAAACATGCATACATACCACTGTAAATATAATATATATGTATATATGTCTCAAGTACCAGAGGTATAGACAACATAAGGAGATTATTTAACAAAGGCTATTAACAAAGTTTAACACATTATGGAAGATATTATATGACTACAACTTTGACAAGCTAAATTTGTAACAGTTTCTGTGGGACAAAGGAAAATATTGACTTCATGTCCTTCTACCAGAATGATAGATGCAAGCTGAAGGCAGAACATGCTCGCAGTGTTGTCCTTAATATCATAGAAGTGTTCCCAGGTGGCATTAGGCATGAAAGAATTCAGACCCAAATCTGTGTTCCCAGGGCAAGGAGTGGCCTTTGAAAAGATTTCCTGAGAAAAAAAGACCAGAATCATAAGCAGGAGCTAAGCGTGTAGATGAAAGGGTAACTGCCCACTGAGGAATGTAGCACACATCATTTCTGAAAAGGAGCAGGACCCCTGAGAGCTCAACTCTGGATCATCATGCCCTGTTGGTAAGTGGCATATACTGTATCTAAAGAACACATGATATTGAGCTACAATGCATTCATTTCCAGCATTGACTCTTTAGAGATTAACAATTGAAAGGTGTGCCAATCAATTTCACTGAACCTCTGCTTCTTCAACCAAAAGTTAGGAGTAAAATCCTTGCCACACATCATCATTTTAAGAAGCAGATTAGTAATTACCAGAAAGTGCTTTGTAAGCAATAAAACATGGTACCAATTAGGTTATCATAAGTACTTTGATTAGCTAATCTCTGTTGCAAATCGTGATGCATCAAGTGAACTTTGCTCTGAAGTTTTCAATACTGCCTACTTGCTTCAATGATTCTGATTAACAGATCAAAATCATGGCATCTCTTTTGAGTTAGGGAGGTAGTTGCACTGGAGGGACACTAGCATATTCTCAATCCCAGAGACAGGGGTTGCTTTTTTATCTGACCACTGTGTGTGTGCTACAGTTTGGATATTGGTGATGTCCACCTAAAAGTCATGTAGAAAGGCTTGTTTTTTGTTGTTGTTGTTGTTGTTGTTGTTTTTTGTTTTTATTTCAGGGAAGGGTCTACAGGGTGTTCAGTGTCTCACTACTAGATCAGACTTGTAGTGATCCGCCTATTTACAGCCTCCTAACAGCTGGGATTACAGGCTCGTGCCATCATACTCAGTGCCAATTGCTGTCTCAATATGCCTGGGGGCGAGGCCGGCACAGCAGACCCAGGGATCGAACCCCCAACCCCTGCATCTGCCCCTGCAGGTGCTTTAATCTGCTAAGCTATTTGGCCGGCCCTAAAGGCTTGGATTGTGGATTAGGAGATGGTAGGGTGGACTGTGAGGCAGTGGAGCCTTGAGAAGTCATTATGTCATGGAGAGGATGCTCACAGCAGGAGTTGTGCACACTGCACCCTTCCTAATTTGCCTCAACTTCCATTATGATGTGCTGACATCACCAGGCATAAAAAGAGATGAGAGCATTTCATCTTGGACTGGACTCCCCAGGGTTCTAAGCCATAATTCTCCTTTTTCTTTATGAGTTAAGCATCTCACAAATTTCCTTATAGCTACAGGAAGTTGACTAACACCATATCCTTAGGTAAGTTTCTCAAACTCTCTTATTCCTAATCTCCTTATCTACACAATAGATGACCTCATTTACCACTAAGTGTTGTGACAGTTAAACAAACTGATAAATGCCAACCACAAGGAATTTTCCTGAAATTTATTAAAATTTCAGTAATTATCATTT
Source organism: Tympanoctomys barrerae (assembly GCA_002564285.1). Taxonomy (NCBI): domain Eukaryota; kingdom Metazoa; phylum Chordata; class Mammalia; order Rodentia; family Octodontidae; genus Tympanoctomys; species Tympanoctomys barrerae. The sequence goes on along the minus strand of NDGN011433267.1, from coordinate 4,146 downwards.
CTGTGAATCTTTTCAGACTCACTTTATTCCCAATGTGATTAATATGTTCAAAAACAGTTTGAAAGACTTATATATCTGTTAGTTGAAACAAACTCAAGTTTAAACAGAAAGCTAAAATTGAAAGAAAACTGTACTCTGCCTACTGAGAATGATAAATCATTTTTCTGTATCTGTGGCCACATTTTATAAAAATAATAAGGTCAAAATGCTATGAGTCTTAATGCTTACTTTTTTTTTATTTCTGAGGATTGGTGAGAAAAATCATGATTCTCGGTTAAGGAGTCTCCTCCTTCTTTCATTGGCAAGAGATACCTGACAGTCTTCTTTGTGCTGACAATAATTTTCCTAACATTTTTTGTACAAGATTGGACTCATTTATTCAATAAATATTGTTTATGAATAAAGACATTCTCTTTTCCAAAAAAGAGCTTATGAGCATGTTCTCTCATTTTCAAATTTGTCACTAGTGAAATGTATGACCATGAGAATGAAATAACATTAATAACAACAATCTTCCATTTAGTTAATGTTGATGTCCCATGTACTTTGCTCTGTTGTTTAGCATTATTTGTTTGTTAAATCTTTGAAACAGTTCCGCATACAAACTAACAAGGCTAGTCTCTGAAGAGAGAGGGCTAGTCTATTCTTCAAAGCCAGAAATATAAACTCTTAATAGGTACAAAGGAGAATATATTGGAAAAGAGCAGTTGCAGCATATTATACAGTAGCTCCTTCAGTTCATTGTTACCTACCAGGATTCTTCCTTTTTGATTACAAGAGCTGAGCAGAGAAGATTCCACCTATTGTGAGAGATACGAACACACTGACAACAGGCTGTAGGGATTCTACAGATTCCCTAAAACCTGAAACTTGCTCCTTTATTGTTCTCTTATGCTTGTACCTTGAATCACCACCCAAGAGGTATAGTTAGAAAAACTTCCACTATTGTTTGAAATAATTGGACTTTCGCAGCTCTGAACTCATTAGCTAATGATGCTGCTTCTTGACCTCATCAGTGTACACTCATCCTTCATTGTCTTTTCTGTTTCACTGTTTTTCTTGTGAAAAAAGATTCTCCACTGCTATGGCCAATTGTTTTGCTCATGTGACACTTTGATTAAAAATGGAAGTGTCTCAAAATGAAATTTTACTGTTTCATAAAAATATATTTGAAACATAAAATAATCCTATCAGTGAGTATTAATTTTTATTTAACTAAGTATTCATGTAAATGACACTATCTTAGGGAAATCAGAAAATGAGAGTGAAAAATATTATTTATTAAGGACAGAGGTCGTATATTGCAATTTTACCTCAAAAATTATTGTTATAAAGTCATTCCTGCTCTGATATATTTTCAGTATGAGTTCTATTGAATCTGGAGAGATTTAAATTCTTTATGCATCAAAGAGGATACAAAGATAATAAATTATACATCTTACTAAATAATGTCCTCAAAGTAAACAAAACAAAACCTCTATTATTTCTTATACAAGTTGTGTTTTAAATCCACAGTACTCTGAAATGCAGTCCTCATTTATCATTATTATCTTATCATTATAACAGCATCATATATTTAATGTAAATGTGTTTCTGAGATCCATCCATTGCATTTTACTGTGAGCATAGCTGAGAAATAAAATTGAGAGGTTGGATACTGCACGTACTATTGGCCGCTTCATCTTTAGTCCATTCCTAGGGCCCCGCAGGCCATTTTTCAAGCAAGCAATAACCTACGTGACTAGATCTTTGATCAAAAGATTTTGTCAGACAGGATGACTACTGTAGGTAACAGAGAATAACTAAAATGAACACAAGAATCCATTCTCCTGGGTCCATTTAATCATTCTTAAATGCAGACAAATCCCCTCCGTAATGCATTTCCAAATGAGGTCTACTCTCCCACGATTAGGTGGTGTGAAGTTATGAAAATGTGAAGCACAGATACACTTGAGGAACACACGGCGCCCGGCGAGTGAAGGGCACCAGAGGTGGAGTGGAGGAGATGAGCTTGGAAAGGTCATCAGATGCTGTGTAATGAAGGTCTGATGTGATTGTTGTTCTGGGGAGATGGCCATTTGAGAGTTTTGACAGGGGAGTAGGAGGATTGGACATGCATTTTAAAATGTTCAGGCCAACAGACTTCTCAGCTGAGGGCACTATTGCGCTGGGGTATGTTCACAAATATGTGTGTGTGTGTGTGTGTCTCTGTGAGTCTGTATATGTATTAGACAGACATTATTTGAACAATTTTTTAAAATAATTACAGATTATAAAAAACACAGTTACTGTGGACAGCTCCATATATCCTTAACACTAGTTCCTCTGTGATTAATATCTTACTGTAGTGTTTTTGTGAAAACTGACATTGATCATCACTACTCATTTATTTTGGCTTTAATTATGTATAGTCAGCTTTCTATTATCTGCCTCCTTTATTTCTAGACTTAAAGCAATGTTATCACTTGGATGAAATGGTCATTTCTCCTCAGTGCTCTCTGATCTATAGTAATGGTTTCTTTGTTATTTGTGACTTTGACTGTTGGAGCAATACTAATGAAATATTTTAAAGAATTCCCCTTGATTTGGATTTGTCTAATTTTTTTCCTCAAAATTAAGACTATGGTTACGCCATTTTTGAAAGTGTATCATGGAAGCAAAGTGCCCCTCTTACCACATTATTACCAGGAGCTCTAAAACAGCCCCTGGCATTGCTGGGCATATAAGTGCTTTTGTGTGGGTAGGGTGGGGGTTGTTAGGCTCCTCTACTGTAAAGTTAGCACACTTTTTTTGGTTGTTCTTTGATTTATCAGAATTTTGTCATGAATTCAGCTGATCATCAATAGGGGAGGCATGAAGTTCCACCTTACTTTTTAAATAAGGAGCATTTACATACATTATTAGGAATGTTTTTGTCCCCCTTCTTTCTCTTGTCATACTCGTGGTCCCAGGCTTGCTGGACAAAAACTGCAATGCTGCCATAGTCCTCAGCCTTGTGTTCCTCTCTGGAGACATTGTGTCTCTTTTCTAATAAATAATTTTATTTTTAAATACTGAGATACTACTGATCTGATTTTTTTTTTCAAGATCTAAGAAATGAAAGGTCCCTGCCATTTGTGGGTTGGTACTACATAATAAAGAATTACATGATTCCCAACACTTATAACTCTGGCTCCGAGAAACAAATGTAACACATGCAATTTTTTTAAATGTATCTGGTACAGGGTTACACTAAGCATCTTTGACTCATTGTGATCCTCCTGTTTTCAGCCTCCCCAGCTTTGGGATTATAGGCAGGGGACTGGACTCTGTGGCCAGTTCAGCATGCCCTGAGGCGGGGGAGGCATGGCACGTGGTTGCTGAGGATCAAATCCCAGTTCCTGAGCTTGCCTAAACACGCACTTTAGACTGTTGAGCTATCTCGCTGGCCCTTTAACACATGCATTTCAGTGGGGTGATTTCCTCACCAGCAAGGGTATGAAAATTGTTTCATTTTTTAAAACTTTACTTTTATTAGTACATGTTTATTATATATTTATTACTTTCATCATAAAGAACTTTCCTTTTTTCCTTTCCATTATTTTTTTATTTTCCTTCCCTACCTTCCTCCCTTGTTCTCTTCCCATTTGAACATTTTCGTCCTACTTCCCAATATCTATCATCCACTTCAGGTCTTACTTATATGTTTGGTTTCCCACACGAGAGAAACCATGTGAAATTTAAAAATATTTCACTTAAATCATGATCTCAAGATGCATCCATCTATCCTTCTTTATGGCAGAGTAGTACTCAACTGCATAGAAAGTCACATATTTAAAAATTGATTCATCTCTTGATAGTCATTTTGGACATTTGTACGATTTAGCTATTGGATATTCTTTTGTTATAAGTGTGGCTGTGCCTATAACATGGTGGTATGATGCTTTTACTTGTTTCAGGAAGATACAAACAAGGGGAATGAATATTTAGGTCACATGTAACCTCTAGCTTTAGTGTTTTTGAAAACAGGTCATACTGATCTCCGCAATGATTTCACCAGCCCTCAGTCCCAAAAATAGTGGAGAAGGATGCCTTTTTCACCACAGCCCATGCAGCATTCATTATTAATTTCTTTCTTTTTCTTTCTTTCTTTCTTTCTTTTTTTTT
>NDGN011433264.1:0-15189 GCA_002564285.1 Tympanoctomys barrerae | reverse complement strand
TCCCCCACCCTCTCCCTCTCCCTTTCTTCCCCTTCCCCCTTCCCTCTGCTCCCATCCGCCTTCCTTCCCCTATCCCTCTTCCTGTCCTTTCTCTCCCCTTCCTCTCCCTCTCCCTTTCTTCTTCCTCTCCCTTTCCCCCTCACTCCCCTTCCCTCCTCCCTTCCCTCTCTTTTCCCTCTCCCTCTCCCTCTCTCTCACTCTCCCAGTGAAGTATAGGTAAGAACAAATGAAAGCAGCACACACGAGGAGAAAAGGCCATAATGAAGAGGTGCAAGTACATCTCTAAACTTTGACATAATTAATTTACATCTGTCTTAGTTATTTTTCTTGTTGCTGAGACAAAATGCCTGACACCCAAAACTAAAGGAGAGAAGGTTACTTAGCTCACAGTTTATAGAGATTGCAGTTCAGAATCAGCTGGCTGCCAGGCAGGGTGATATGGCAGAGAGGCATCTCAGAGGAGAAGCAGCTCATGGTGGACCGAAGGCAGCACAGCAATGAGGGACAGCCACAGCACTTGCTATGCCTTAGTACTTATCCAGACTTCTCAGCCTTACTCCCAGCGTCCTCGGTCCTCGCGCCGCCCCACGAGTCAGGTCTGGCATCACACCCTCTAGACCCAGCCACCTTGCATAAGCCCCACCCATGTCCACACGAGGCTCTGGGGAGACACAAGCCACAGCACCGTTCTGGTGAACTAAAAACAGCGACATCTAGCACTGACCATTTGCTTTCTACTATTTCTATAATTTCACAGTTTTTGCTATTGATGGCACAGTTTATGAAACTTTTTATTGTCACTGAAATTGAGTTTTGTAAAACATAGCTGTGAGATTAAAAGAAAATCAGACAAAGAATGTTGAATTCAATACAGCAACTAGCAGAAAGCTCCACCCTGGACCCTACACAGTATTTTGCTGCCTGCAGATCACACACTCATCCACTGGTTTATTTGGTCCTTTTATTGTGGTTTACTTGGTTCTTCAAGGTTACCATTTCTTACTTCATGCATTTTCCAATGAACTAGCTAAAGGCTTAGGGAGACGCAGCAGGCGTACAATCCCACGGTCAAAGAGGTCCACTGGACACTCTCCTCGTGCTGGCTTCAGTGTTAAAAATTATGTTAATAATCTTAATAAAACTAGAGTAATATGCTGCTTGTAGGAACAAACATAGAAAGTGTGCGTGTGTGGAGCCTTCGCACCTTCCCTCTTGTACTCACTTCATCGAGCCATGAGGCAGCCCCAGTCTCCACACCCAGCCCAACGTCAGCAAAAGTGAAGCCAGAAGGTTGGTCAAGGAGCCCCGAAGCTGAGAAGGAAATTCAAGCCAAAGCTGAGCTCACTACTGAATCTCAAAATGATTCAATAGCAGTCATTGAAACAAAGCTTGGGGTCAGCGAGATAGCTCAGTGGACTAAGCGCCTGCTTAGGCAAATGCAGGGACCAGGGTTCGGTCCCCAGCACCACATGCCTTGCCAACCCTGCCCCCGGCGTGCCGAGCCAGCCACAGAGATCAAGCGTGGCGGCGCACACCTGCAATCCCAGCACGGGGGAGGCTGAAAACAGGAGCATCACTACAAGTCTGAGCTGCATAGGGAGACCCTGTACCAGATAACTGATTGATTAATTAATTAAAACTTTGCTTTTCAAATTAACTCATATTTTTAGTATGAATATCTAATGTGGAGAAGAAAATATGACAAAAAATATCCCCTTTAATTGCTACCAGAAAGTGAACTTGTACAACATATTTATATAAGCGAATACTCTTAAATGTGTAAAAGACTCCGAGTGTTAGGATGACAACTGAAACATTATGAATAACAGTTTCATAATGTAACATACACACAAAATTCAATTACACGCCCCCAATAGCCTACCTATAGCAATATGCAAAATGCAGGTTTGGTTTAAGTCTGTTTTTTACTTGGGCCAGAGGGTTCGCTTACTGAGATCATTTGCTCAGACCATCACTAGAAAGCTGAAAACTGGAAAGCAAATCTAAAATAAGCTTCCTTTCCCTCTATTAATCATGAACTGTAAAGAAAAATGATGGTGTACAAAGTGACTATTGTGAGGAAAATATGACCATCCAGCTAATCCGAGAACTGTCATTATTTAAGTTATTACTAACATTCTACACTTAACTTCTATTTAACGTTAGCATTGAATTTACTTCTGAATGTACATAAGATATCATCTAAGTCCTCAACATTTATAAAATGTTTTTTATTCTTAGCATAAACAAAAAAAATTAAGCTTGAAAATCTTAAAAAAAAATTTTCACAGGAAAAGTCAGAATTCTAGGCGGGTTCCGAGCAGCAGCATGCAAGTAAATCTTTCAAACCATAGCACCACTTTTCAAATTCTCAATGTAAAACCAGCAAGATCAATAATATAAATACATTTAGGACAACACAAGCCAGAATTTATGAAAACGTGATTACTACAGAAAATTCCCTTGTTATGTCCACCTCTTAAAACCCCAGTCTATAACGTGAGCATAAGTAATTTTTTTTTTTTTTCGGAACCAGGGATTGAACTCAGGCCGTTGCACTTGCCAGGGAAGCACTTATTCCACTATAAGTAACTATTTACGGGCCAGCAAGATAGCTCAGTGGACTAAGTGCCTGCTTTGGCAAATGCAAGGCCCAGGGTTTGATCCCCAGTCCCGCATGCCACACCAGCGCTGGCCCCAGGGCTTGCTAAGCAGGTAGCCGAGTCCAGGCATGGTGGCGCACACCTGGCATCCCAGCGCTGGGGAGGCTGACAACGGGAGGATCACTAGGTGTCTGAGCTGTGCAGTGAGACCTTGGACCAAATGCACAAATGAAAGTAAAGTAATTAATAAACAAATAATTATTTTCATCCTTACAGTGTTATTTTTGTCCTGCCCGTATCTTAGAGGTTCATTTGAAAAGAAAATTTTCTAATGGAACATAATAATTGATGCATACAAAGACTTACTTTAAAATGTAACCCAAGTAATAAATTTAACCAAATTCTCTTTTCTCTCATAAAAAGGTTTTATTTGGTGTTTTGTTTTTGTTTCTCTCCTCAGTTCTTCTTAGGGCTACTATTAGTGCCCACATCGACTAGGCTTACCACAAGTCATTAATGGCTGCATGAGTAATTTAATGCCTGAGAAATAATATATACTCATACTTCTATCATCAGACTATCAAAAAAGTAAGACAACATAATGCCTTATTAGGACAGCACCCAACTTAGGACAGAAATTCAAACTTATTGAATTCTCTATGTACAGAGAGGAAGCGTAGTTGTGTTGTAGCCTATAAATATATTGCTGGCTCTAACAAGCAACAAGACATGTCACTCTAGAAAGTCAAATAGTGCAAACTGTCATTTCCAACTTCTCTTCCTGGGCCCAGGCAAATAGGGATAGATTTCAAATGAAGTTATTTAAAGTAGATTCTGGTGTACAGACACTCACTCCCTCCCAAGTTAAGTTTTTCTGTGAGACTGTCTCCAGGCAATCTGACCACTTCAGCCTGACAGACAAGGCAGTCAAATAAGCAGCGCGTAGGCCGAAAATCTGTCAAAACAGTTGGCTTCACTGGTGATTACTTTTTGACTGACTTGAGCAGTGAAGTTAATCGGGGCAGACTCACCAATTTTCCATGCATAGAAAGCCTAAACGCTTGCTGTTTTAGTAGGCGGGCCCTGTTTATATATTTGAAAGGAGTTGTGTAGGTTACACTGCGTAGGAGACACAGGTCCAGAGAGTTGTAAGGTGTTTGACAACAATCCCCTCAGAGTTGGCCCTCAGCTTCAGCACTGGAGAGAAGAGGCTCACGGCCCTTCCTGACAGTCATGGAAAGGAGGCAAGAGGACAGGGGATGTCCAGAGAAAAGCAGGCCCAGCTGCTAACATTTCTTTCAGAGGGGACTAAATCATGTTCGACAAATGAATGGGCTTATGACACTTCCTGAGGTTGAATAAAAATCCTTACAGTGCCCTACAGATGAATGTGACCATTATGTATACCTACAATGTAGTAATAAAATTAATTTAAAACAAAAACACTTTGTAGGATAAAAATGGATGGTTTGGTAACACCAATGTAACTTTTGGCATTAGTTTTTTATTCTTAGTGTAAACAAAAAAATTAAACTTGAAAATCTTAAAAATTTAAAAGATGATTTAATTTCTCAGCTTGTACAAATGTCAATGCTGAAAGACAATCTGATCTTCAACAAACATCATTAGAGCAGCAGTTAAGATTACAGGTTTTGAAATCAACCCACCTGATCTCAAATTTGGGTTCCCAGCTGACAAGCTGTGTGCCTTTGGACAGATAGAGGACTTCCCACGACACTGGTACTCTAACCTACGCATGACAGCACTGCTCAATTTCCAATGACAACGTGGGTGAAGACTTTTCAAAATGATGAGGTGATGAACACTTGTTACAGATGCATAGGATGGAAAGAGAATGCAACATAACTGAGAGCATTGTGTTCAAATAAAAGACCTTACTGAGTATTGGGTTTTGGGGGGTTGGGGAGGAGGATTAGACCAGGAGTCAAACTCACAACCTCATGCTTGCCAGGCAGGCGCAGTGCCACTGAGCTGTATCCCTGGCCCTAGCAGTAAGGAGGGAGGAGGAGTACCAGCATCCTATGTTCATTTTGCGTTTCGTTTCCATTCAATCATTCATTATTTTCATGATATTTAATAACAACATTAAGAAAATGACTAAAAGTACAAGATCCCCATTCTGTATGGGAAGTAAGCTAGTTGCTGTACTCACTTTCACATTTAATAACCGCAAAAAATCCTAGAAGGTAGATCAGGTTTACAGATTGAGAAATGAAATTACAATCAAATGGCGTGGAGTGTCTGAGATTAAACAGCTGATTATGTCAGAGCTGTTTTGATATGTAACCATCTTGCTTTAAACCCTGTGCCCACTATAATAATCATGATTTAAAAACTTGTGGGAAATATCTAATTATCAATAACATGTAGCAAAGAGAAGTGGTTGATATTGAAGTTTTGGGACCTCATAAAGAGACAGTCATCAGGTGAGTCTCTACGTTACATCATAGGAGCCAGAGTGAGGCAACACTGATCAATCACATCCTGAGTTCAATGCCAGTTCTGCTTTCTGAATTACTTCTTTTTGTTCCAAAACTGTAAGTGCTTGAATGACAAAACCCACATATTCCAGAGAACTGAGAGTTTCACGGGGCATTCCCAAGACTTGCTCACTGAGGCACACCTGAGAATGTCTTGTCACATGAAAGCAGCTGAAGCATGAATTAGTAGCCGCAAAGCTAAGAAATTTGTGCAAGAGCAAAACAACGTCCTGCTGTGTTCTTGGGTGATTTTTCAGCCACTGATACAGGTAGTAATCTCAGACAGTAACCTGCAAAAACCAGGCTCTGAAGGAGCGTGAACAAATGGCACCACTGGAAGTGCCCAGGCGGCCAGCTAAGCCTGCACGTCGGAGGGTGTAATCTGACATACAGGATTAACATCTCAAGAGCCTTGCCCTGGGTCAGCTCATCTCTCTGTGATGCTTTATCCTCTAGATGGAAATAAAAACAGTGAACTCTTTTAAATATGCCCTGTGGTCTGATTAAAGATTGAAAAGGGCTCTAAAAATCTACAGTACTCCCAGGGAAAAATGCTAAATATCATTATCATTATTACACCAAATGCCGTAATTCGGTCTCCTCAGATTCCCTTTTTATGTAGATTCCATCAAACTCTGACTTTTGACTTTTCCCCTCTCTGACCAAATCTCCAGTGACAAAGCAGGGGAAATGTTGAGGCAATTAGCTGGAGATGGAAGCGATTAATTCCCCTTTTTAGTGGAGACCTGGCTTCCGTGAACCAGTTTAACCAAAAATAATCAGTGACCTTTCCCTGCCTAGACTGAAGCAAATCTACTTGATATTTGTCACTGCTTATCCATCTACTGCTTCAACATTAATGAGTCTCTTCATTTTACCCCCTTTCTTTTATAAAATCCACCACCTCTTCCGGTCCATCGCTACCTCTGCATCTGCGAGTTTTGTAAATCGAATATGGTCAAAGGCCTCATAAATTGAATATGGTCAAAGGCCTCATTGTGTATATGGAGATTAGAAACACTTCTTCAGCGTGGTCGTGATTTCTGATGTCCCCTTCTCACTCCAACTATTTCCCCTTCCAAGCTGCAGCAAGGGCATCTGAGTCAAAATGAGTAAAAGAGAACAACAGAGTTTCAGTTGAAGTATTCGGAACACACAGCATAATTTTCTCAAGGGTAAGCACCACACAGATGCTTGCTTCACTGGCCACCTTGGAACAGTAACCCATTCTTCAGCACTTCTTTTACTTTTCTGAACAATCGAGACTGCAGCGCTAGCTGCAAGGGTACTGCAGGGCTGAATTGAGGTGTTACGTGGCCATGTCTTTTGTATATGAAAAAAACCTAACCACTGTTACCTAATATCACCTAGAGAAGAAAAGAGTGGAGAGATGAAGAGAGCAGAGAGAAAGGATGGAAAAAGGAGAAGGGCGGGTCACGGAATGCAAGGATGGGAAGGGAGGGCAGAGCAGGGGAGAGAAGAGAAGAGAATAATTAATCACATACAGGTGACTGTGATACACAAACTCTTCTAGACAACTACACTCAGTCATGAATGGTTGCATTCAGAGTTGCCTTTTATCACTCAGTAAAGAACTTCATACTTTAGACTGCTTATTTTATTTTATTTTTTTCTTTTAGGCCACTCTGGAATAGCTTCGCTTGCTATATTTACTGTTATTATTTGCTTCATTCTTACACAAATCCAAACTAAGTGACTATTCAAAAGTTTTGGCTTACAGCCTACTGTGGATGTGTACAGTAGGAGTAAACCCAAGTGAATGTAGGGACGACCAGGTCTTTAACTGTACCTCAGGAGAGTGCAAATAAATTGCAATGCATTTTGAGGAAATATGGAAAAGTAAAACTGCCCCATGGAGAAAAGTCAAATTAGCAGTTACCAGCCAAATGATGCAAAGAGCTGCTTCATTTTTCTCCAAAAGCAGAATCCTCCAAGGCTATGTGGATAGGAATTGTAAGGAGGGGGGAAAGGCCAGATTTGGGAGGAGTTTGGCGCTACGTTTTAAGTGATGTAAATCTGCTGGAAACATGAAACTGAGACCTCTCAGAGAGAAAGAGAGAAGACCTCCTTTTGCACTGTGAGCTCACATGTCCAGGGCAAGCTTGGTGTCCAGGGAACAAATCTGGAGCTCCTCTTCAGGTAGAGGAGTGGACCCCAAGCACCACCACAGTCCTCATCCTTCACCCCTTGGCCGGACTCCAGGCCATCGCTCTCTTCTCAGATATTAATCTAACTCAAAATCCTTGAGAAACACACAGACTTATTCAGCGTCATGTGGAAAGTTAGGAGCAAGCTAAAAGTGCTGAACTTCGGACTTCCTGTTTCAGAGCGTCCCACCAACTCCAAGCCCAGCAACCACAGAGAAAGCACTGAGTCATCTGCCCGTATTAGCGTGGGTAACACGTATGGGAGTTGATCCATGTTCAATGTAAATGACAGTCTCTTTAACTTTTAAAATTTTATTAGTACGTGTTTTCATTAATGCAGTTTATGATCACGTTGGGGAAAGAGTATATGTAGATTTTTTTAAATTCCCTTTATTCTCAATTTCATGCCCCCCTCCTCTAATTCCCCTCATGGTCTTTTTTCCAAAATAGATGACATACCAGTCCACAAAGCCTGCTTAAGTAAATATAAAAGTACTGAAATTGCCCCACACATACTATCAAATGACTATGAAATGAAAATAAAAATTACCAACAGGAGAAACTTCAGAGGGGGCAAGAGCTCCTGGAAATTTAACAACATACTCCTATATGACAGAAGAAATAATAGAAGAAATTTAAAAATTTCTGGAAGTTAATGATGGTAACTGTACAGACCAGTGAAACCTTCGAGGCACTATAAAAGCAGTTCTAAGAGGAAGATTCTTCATAATCTATGCTCATATTAGGAAAACAAAGTAAGTCCAAATAAATACCCTTATAACAAATTTCATGGTACTTGAAAAATGACAACAAATCAGCCGCAAACTGAAATTGAAGGAAATTATAAAGATGAGAGCAGAAATCAATGAATTTAAGAATAAAAGACAGAAAGAAAATAATGAAATAGCTGGTTTTTTTGAAAGAATAAATAAAATAGATAAGCCAGACTTACAAGAGAATAAGGATAAAGACACATCAATGCAGTTAGAAATGAAAAAGGTGAAATCCTTATAGATACTCAAAATCCAGAAGATAGTAACTACTTAGAAAATTTTTTCTAGCCAATTACCAAATTTTGAAGACACAGATTCCTATATATACATGCAGATTTTCCAAACTAACCCAAAAATCATGAATATGCTTAATAACCCAATAATAAGCAATAAAATGACATATTAATAAAGAATCTACCAATTTAAAAAGAAATCCCAAGACCTGAGGAATTTGCTGCTGAATTCCACAAAGCCTTTAAGGATATTATATCACCAAGTTCTTCAAGGAAATTGAAAGAGACAGAGTTCTAATTTGTTTGTAATAGCAAGTATCAACCTCAGCCCCAAATCTGAGAAAGATACAAAATAAAAACAATACTAACAGATAATTCTTCTTAATGAACATAGATGTAACAATCCTCAACATGATGTTAGCAAGTAGAACGGGGCATATCATCAAAAAGACCATATATCATGATCAAGCAGGTTTCATCCCAGCAACACCAGGATGGCTCAACATACCTATTGAGTGAACGTAATACATCACATAGACAGAAATAAGGTCAAAAACACATGATCATATCAACAGATGCAGAAGAGGCTTTTGTCAAAAGCCAATACTCCCTCATGATAAAAATCCTGAAGAAAATAGGCATAGAAGAATCATAACTGACTGTAACAAAAGTAATTTATGCAAAACCAATAGCCAGAATCATACTAGATGGGGAAAAACCAAAGATCTTTTCCCTACAATCAATACCAAGACAAGGATGTCCACAAGCACCTCTTCTATTCAACATTGTACTTGAACCATCAGCCAGAGAAATGAGATAAGAGAAAAACACAAAAGGAATCGCTATAGGAAAGGCAGAACTCAAACCACAACAATTTGTAGATGACACGATGCTTTACACAGAAGGCCCAAGAACTCCACCAAAAACAAATGTTGGAATTAATAACCAAGTTCAGAAACATACAAGGATACAAGGTTAGCACATAAAAATCATCAGCATTTGTGTACACCAATAACGAAGTTGAGAAAAAAATTATGAAAACAGTGAACTTCGCATAAATTATTGCTGAATGTGTCTAGGAACATTTTTTGCATCCTCTTTTCTGTTTTGTTGATGCACAGACAGGTGGAGACAAATTCAAGATGAATGAAACACCTAAGAATTAAACTGAGTAAGCTAGTGAAGGATCTCTATGAAGAAAATTACAAGAGGGTAAAGAAAATACCAGGGGAGAAAAAGAACATTGAAGAGGACATGGAAAAGGAAATGGAAAGGTGTCCCTTGCTCCTATATAGACAGAACCAATATTATCAAGATGGCCATACACCCAAAAATTTGCTACACAAATTCAATGTAGTCTCAATCAAAACACAAATGACTTACTTTACAGAACTAGAAAAAAAAAGTCCTAAAATTCATATAGAACCAAAGATCTAAAACAGCAAAGCGATTTTGGGCAAGAGCAAACAGGAGTCCTTGCAATACCTGTCTTCAAGCTACACTACAAAGCAATAGTGGTACAAACAGCATGGCACCAGAATAAACACACAGGCGGAGCAAGGGGACAGCACAGTGGACACAGAAACATGCCTAGACAGTCAGCTAAATGATTATTTCTATCGTGGAAAATGTTTCTGTATATTGCCTTCGATTCTCTCATGAAATAGATTCAATCATATTTTCAGCGAAGTATTTTCCCTCCGTTCATTTCAGAAGTGCATCTCGGTGCCAGATATCACACAGAGATACCGCACGCACTCACCTTTGCTCCAGTTACACGTTTGCATATATAGGAGCGCTGTACAAACAAAAATCTACAATTAATGGCTCCAGCCTTTCCCTTTTCCATTCTGTCTCCCAAATGGCTGGAGTCAGAAAGATTCCACTAACACAGTAAGTGCTTTACATCTTGAGAACACTGAGAAATTTTCTTTATAAGACTAAGCATGCTTACAGACAAAAATTAATGGTAGGTGCAATTTTGAGAGAAAAAAAATCATCCTTTGTGTGAAAATTGTCTTGCAAATGCAAAGGCATCATAGCTACTAATAAGAAAAGTCATCAGCTGAATGGAGAAGATATTTCAGAGTATGATCAAAGGATCAGATACCTCTTAGTTTATGAAGAAAGAAAAATCTAAATTTTACCAAAACTTTAGTGTTACTGTGAAAATGCTGACAACAAAACTTTTGTTAGACATTTTAGATGCACTGCAACACAGACCAAGTTTGGTTTGCATTTCCATTAAATTGGATTGGGGGCCCGGCCCTAGCTCAGTGGTTTAAGTGGCTGTTTTCACAAAGCTGTCAGCCTCAGGTTGCTGCAGTTCGATCCCCACAACACTCCAGCCAGCCAAAAGTGCCCTGAAGGCATTCGAGGAGAAAAGCCAAAAAAAAACCCAACTCCCATTAAATTGGATTCATTCAATTTCATTAAATTGGATTCCTTTAAGTTGGATTCATTGTCAGAGGGATTTTTATCATGAGGGAGTTCTCAGCTCAAGTGTTTTTGAATTTACAGATTCAAAGGAATCAGGGAGGGCAGACATCTTAGCTGCCTAGAAATTCTAGGTAGCCACCGGTGTGTAGAGATCTTACCTGCAAGAAAGAGAACCCCAGTGCAGTCAGCCTAGATTTGGGGCGACTGCTGAAACACATTTGATGAAATGAGTAGCGGCAAAATGCATCACAAGTGAGGCTGGGAGACCGAGCCAAACCGCTAGCTACAGACACTCCGGGCTTGCATTCTTGTTTTTGTAGAAATGTGTCAAAAGAGTCAAATATCATTTTGAACTTAATTTATTCTCAAGCAAACAATCTTCTACATTTGGAACATGTTTATATAAGGAACAACTAGAGAAAGAAATGAACACAAGGTTAGAACTCTCTAGCCCAGCGGAAGAAGCTAGAAAATGAATACCATTTGTTTCAAGCTGGAGAAGTAGAGACAGAGACAGAGGAAGAGGCAGAGGCAGAGACAGAAACAGATTTTGGAAATATTTTTCCATGATAACTCTCTAAAGTGAACACAAGGAAGGGGCAGGAGGCATCTTGCTCAAAGTCCAGCTCTTTTCCCAGATTCATTTCCTGCTATGGCTAATTTGTGCCTTTAAAAAGAGAACCAGGGCCAGGGAAACAGCTCAGTTGAATAAGCGCTTTCCTGGAAGCACAAGGGTGCTGAGTTCAAGCCCCACTCCCAGACAGAGAGAGAGAGAGAGAGAGAGAGAGAGAGAGAGAGAGAGACCAAGACCCAGTAAGGCATTTTTCAGATCAAATTCTCACTTATTCAAACCTGAAAATATAAAATAAAAATGCAACCCAGTGAGATTTTAAGATCATTATGCCTAACCTCCCTCTTTCCTGAGAGCAATTGAAAATAGAAACACAGGCTTTCTCCCCTTGACCAACCGACTCTTGACAAAGGTCACCTGAGAGTCCACAATCTATTACACTAGTTCACTTTTCCACTGATAAGAATTCCCCAATTTTAACATGCATTGCCTTGCTTTGGCTTCCCATCACAGAATCCAATTTAATGGAAACGCAAAATTGTCTATCATCAGCTCCTCTTACAAAACGATTGGCTACCAATTTCTGATCTATCCGCAAACAGCCACAACTTGACTCCAAGATTCCTCACTTGCCTGTTGATTAACAGCTCTGTAAAGTAAGGATCAGTTTTTGCTAATTAGTTTCCTACTTCTCGTTCTTTCCTTCCCTACAAAATTACAATTGTCCTCTGTCTTCATGTGTTGTTTTGCAGGTGTGTGTCACTCCTGTCCCTCCGTGCCTCCCAGGCTCATCTCCTTGAGCTTAGTAAACATCACCGGTAATACCTGAAGGAATCCGTAGCTTCCCTCTATGTTTGGTTTGGTTTGTTGCCAAATACTCCAAAATACCAATCTGCTATTTGTAAATATTGCCTTTCTGGATCTGCTGCCACTCCATTTCTTATGCTAACAAGAAATCCATTTCTTTATACAATAAGAGGTTATTTCCTTGATTAATTTGCATAGTTTTATTTATACAATGTGTAAGAGATTGATTGCATTTCCACACATATATGATGTTTATTATTTTGTCAGTATTGCTCATGGTTCTATTTTAACCATATTTTGGTAATTTATTTGAAATTATTGTTTAAGAATATTGCATCTAGTTCTGTTTCTTCTTTATTTTTTCCTTTCTTATTATCCAAGCCAATTTTTAAGTGTTCCTACTTTAACCACAATAATTAGTATGATTAATGAAAAGGTTACTTGTGCTGAAAGTTTGCTTTGTCTTTAAACCTTTTGTAATTATTTGGAGGATCTACAACTAAAATACTTGCACATCAGACATTAAAATTAAGCTGACTTTGAGAAATATGCTTCATTTTTTACATCAACTCTAAGTTTCACTTCAACAAAATGTACTGACACTGTACTGTTCAATTTCTTTAAAATAAAACTGGAAAGTAAAATAATAACAAAACCAATGTCATAGCATGAAAATTACATGTGTTGCTTTTGTTTTGGAACAACAAAAGTTTCTTTCCTAAGTCCCAAAATATAAACCATAAAGCTTAGTCTACAGTGGAGGCCTTCACCAATAAAGTAAAAGTCAGCATTGATTCAGAGCCCTGAGAGAAAATCTCTACATACAGTCCCCATAATACCATGAAGCAGAATTAGCTGAATAATTTTAGCAGCGAACTCCTTGTTCTGTTTCACTTTGCTCTGTCAAACATTTCTGAACACAGATAAGTCATCAAGGTTATTTTAAGTCTCAATACTAAATGAAGTTTCCAGTAAATAAGTTACTAATAAAACGTTCAAGAGGAATTAAGGATTATGTCGTTTATTATTTTTCTCACCATATCTACTCTTAATGAAACATTCTAAGACAATATTAAAATATGGAGCAATAATCAATACAAACAAATACATGTATATTGTTAATACACAGAATTATATAAAGTCCCTCCTATAAGTTTTCAAGTTATTATAATTAAAATTATTATTTTAAAATATTTATTGCTTTAGAATACTTGAAATGTCTTAAACAAACTGTTTAGATTTATATCTGCATAGAAAACAAGAATAATCTGCCAACCATGGGGAAAAAGTACATGCTAATACATCATCTGGTACCCTTTCTGCTATGAACAGAACTTATATCTTCTTATCTCTAAAAGCTAATAAAATAGATATTGCTACAATGTAAATAGAAATTAACATTTACTCATAAAATAACATGAGGCAATAAAATGTTAAATTATGTTCCAATTTAGTAAATATCTGAGAATATTAAACTGGAAGAAGAAATTCCTTTGGCTATCGTGAACTAAAATAGTGATTTCTATCTTGATTAAAGTAAAACATTCATAGAGATTCAGTAATATTTTACCCAAATTATAGCAAATCACAGCTTGACTACACTAACATCCTGATATGTAGTTATCATACAAGATGAAATTAGAATTATAAGCAAGCTCCTCATGTCAAAGTAAAACAGGTATTGATTAGACCTGCCTCTGTACTCTAACGTGCAGAGAATTAACGTGCCCGTTTAGGTACCTACCAGCAACAGTAGGGCTCTATCAATGTGAATCCCCCCTACAAACAGCACCAAGCTACACTCCCTCTTCCCATCCCCTGAGCGCCATACCCAAGGAGACGCGCCAAGTAAGTGGTCTGATTGCGAGTCCTGAACCACCGTGCCGGTTGGAATTCACTTAGTTGGGGAAAAAGAAAAGAGAAGTTGCTCATTAGGGCATTTCCTGAACCCTGGTTGGAATTTCAGTTAAGGAAGAAGAAATGACACAGCAGTTTCAAGTTAAGGCGACTTCCTTTATCTGAAATAGGCTACTAATTTGAGAAGCAGCTCTCCAACAAAATTACTCCACAGCAGTGTGGCAGCAGTAAAAATTCTCGTTGATCCCACGATTGCCCCATCATTAACTTCACAGAAGCAGTCTGTGGTTGCGATCAGAGTAGACTAGGGTCCACACCTCTTGCAACATATACTTCACAAGTAACATTTCTAAACTGACCTGCATCATGTTTTGGTCCCTAAGAACGGCCCCTTCTACTGAAAAGGCATAGAGTTTGTGTATAAGACTTCTAGAATTCCCATATTTCACATAATACAAAATTTATGATCTTGCCCAGATTTCTATATCTCTTATAATCATTATCAGTATGTATATCCTAGTTTGGTCTGTATTTTTAAGGGGCAAAGCACTGGTTACATATTGCTTTACTAAGTGAAACTACTATATTCTCCTTTCATGCATCAGTTGCCTCCAGAAATTTCAAAACCAAAGATATGACTTTGTTCCGACCCAGTAATTTTTGCTATGAAACTCTCCATTTTTTTATTACAAAATTTGCTTATTTTACCCGTATTTTAAAAATATAGAAAGCAAGACATTAAGTAAATTACTAACATTTCATGTAAATGTTACATTCAAAGGTTTATTCCCCTTGGGTTTTAAAATTGAGCAATTAAGTTGGTGTTAATGTTTTGGAAGGACTGGAAATTAAATGAAAATACTGTATCTTAGCAGTTGGTATCTTGCTTTAAGAATATGCAAGGCTCCCAGGAGATAGCTCAGTGGTCTAAGCACCTGCCTGGCAAGTGTAAACACGCGGGTTGGATCCTTGGTACTACATGCCAACCTGGACACCCAAACTGGGGTTGGTGGAACACACCTATAATCCTAGCACTGGGGAGGCTGAGACAGGAGGATTACTACAAGTCCAAGTAAAACCCTGTACCAAATAAATAAATAAATAATAAAATATTTTTTTAAAAAAAGAATTTCGACACAACTTTCTAAAAGATTGAGCACTGTCAATATTGAATCTCCTGGGGCTGGGGAGATGGCTCAGTGGAATAAGCGCTTCCCTGGCAAGCGCAAGGGCCTGA
>NDGN011433241.1:0-10953 GCA_002564285.1 Tympanoctomys barrerae | reverse complement strand
TCCATAATCTTGATCAGAAAATTTGGAGCACAACTGAGTTACATGTTGTTATAGTACAGGTTCGCCTATGTCTCAAGTCTTCACTGACCTTGAAAGGCTAGGGCCAAAATGTTGGGTAACCATGTAGCCCTTCCTTTTCTCCATAAAATGTATTTATAACAGGGTCCCACTACACAGATCAGACTCATAGTGATCCTCCTATTTTCAGCCTCCCAAGTGCTGCGATTACAAGTGCACTCCACCACACCCAATCTCAGTCACCCTCTCAGTGTGCCCCAGGGGCCTGGCCAGCATGGCAAGCAGGGGATCAAATCCCTGGTCCCTGAGTCTGCTTAAGCAGGCATTAATTCACTGAGCAGTTTGGTCAGCCCTGAGGATAAGTTTTGATAGAAAAAAAAAACAACCAGAAAATCAGGAACAGTAGAGATGAGTATCTTGCAACAGGCATATTTTCGGCTTTATCCAAGGTGGATCTTGCATGCCAAGGTCCCTAGTAACAAGCTAGGATACCAAATATAAACAGAGTAGTAACAGAAAAAAAGTTTAAGAGCTACCAGATTTTCTGGTTTTTGCAAGGTCATCTTGATTTTAAAATACTTCTAGAAGGGGATATTGATCTGTATGTATGTAGATGTTTAGTTGGAATAATTTTCCTATTAGTCTTCCTTTGATTTTATGTTATAATTTTCAACTGTTGTCTTCTAAGTGAAAACATTTTATCTTTATGTATAAAACATAATAAGTATATTTTCTTAAATATTTCACCTTGTCTGTTCTGAGTAGGCACTATGATTCTGCTTAAAAATGTGTTCCTTCAGTGCTGCCTCACCCTCACTGCCACATATATAATTCTCTCTCTCTCTTTTTTTTTTTAATTCTTGTCTGGAAACTGGAAACATTTACCCAAATGCTCCTTTTTAAACAAAATAACACAGATCTGATAAAAAGTGTCATGTTTCTTATTCCTTCACAAAGAAGTCATATAAAAGTATAAATTATGACATAACCACTGAAAGTGGAATTTAATCATATTCTGACCTTTTGTGGCCATTTCGCTTGCTTTTTGATCTCAGTTCCAGTAAAAAGTACAAACTTTTAATGCTGTTTTTAAGACAGTGGAAATCTGTTACAAAAATGAGAATGTGTCAATGTTGTCAAGTCCATGAATTAAGGTACATAGTAAGATTATGTTCTCATTTTAATTCATGACCACTTTAGATATGAATAACCATGATCTTTTTCAAAAAGGGGGTTCACTACAATCCCATCTTCTAGTTTGTTAGGCTGTAAAATTAATTAAAAATGTGAACCATAACTCTTTGAAACGATATCTACTGCACATACATATAGCTTATAGGTCCACCTGCAGATTAGGATACATACAGCTTATAGGTCCACAGTGAAAACAGTAATGTAGCAAAACAAGGTACTGTAGAGCCCCAACAAAGGACCTTAGTTCTAAACTGTGTTTCTTTTAGATGTATTTCATATAGAAATGCAATGTATGATTCTATTGTATCCCTGGCTCTGTATTAGGTATTGAAAATGAAGAGATGAATAGGATCAAGTGTTTCAAAGTCAAAGATTTAAAGAGAATTGGAAGATACAAACAACTGGTGTGGAAAAAGAATAGGACATGTTACAACTTGGTCAACATTGGTTTTAAATTTTTACAGAAACATAGGTTTGAAGAAACATTCCTATTGTCAGCCAAAACGCTGTAACCACAGCAAGGTGCATAGCAAATGCTCTTCTATTAGGCTGTTCTTGGTAGTGAAAGTGTCTGGAGATGAGAGAGAACAGAGCTCCTCTTATATTTTAAAAATACTTTTAAACGTGAATTCTAGAAATGTAGTAGATATTTTAGGTTTCTTTTTGGGAGCATGTTTACAACACATAATGATGACATTCATTTCAAGGAACTGTCATATACACATACTTTATCTTAATTAGTTTTACTTTCCTGTCCTTTCTCTGCCTTCTCCCATATGCCCCATCCCCAAAGACTGATTTTCTCTGAGCTCCAATTGATGGTGCCAAGGGAATTTTAGAGACACAAAATACCTATTTTTTACATGAAGCTCCAGCATTTTCATTGCACCCTGCAGATGGCCTAGGCCAAGCAGATCAAAGCCATAGGGTGTGGCTCTGTTCCACCACAGTAGGGCTGAACCAAGCTCTGAAGTCACTCACAATTCAGTACCTTGTTGATTGGACTGTGGTTTTAGAACCAGAGTTGTGGGTCTTACCCATGCTTTGTTGTTGTTGTTGTTGTTTTGTTTTTTTGTATTTTAGGGAAGAGTCTACATGGTGTTTTGGGTCTTACTACTAATTCAAACTCCTAGTGATCCGACTGTTAATCACCATCTCAGAGCGGGGGAGGGGTGGAGCCCGCATGGCAGACCAGGGAATTGACCCCCTGGCCCCTGAGCCTGTTGGCAAGTGCTTTAATCCGCTGAGCTCTTTGGCCAGCCCCCATGCTTCTTAAAAATACAGACTCTCAGGCCCTAACCAAGATCTTCTGAAACACAATCGGCACTTTAGCAAGCCCCTCAGAAAATTGTGGTCTAGTGCACTCTACAGTCACTTCTCTAGTAAGACAGCTAGAAGAATAAAATATTTTTAAGCACTGTAATTTTGAGTTTTTGGCCCTTCCCTTCTTCTTGTGCTTTTCCCTGCCTACCGCTCACTACTTCATGGATAGTTGTATCCTTAGTGAACAGCCGATCTCATCTCTCATGGAAGCAAATCTTCCTCACCCACCACTGTACTAGGTAAATGCTCAGTCAGTCAGTGCCTCATGCAATCCATCGTATCATGTTGGTCCTTTAACATGACAGAAGATCTGAGCAGTCCCTAGTATTCCACGTGTGATCCCGAAGTTCTGACTTCATTCTTTATTGCTCTTTTGCCTCCTTTTTCATGCCTGTGCACAGCAGGGGCCTTCTAGCTTGGTGTTTATTGGGAGTTCTAGGCACAAAATGCTCTGTGCGATAACTCGAAGTATAAACTTGAGGGCTGTTCTTGGCTCAAGACTCATCTGTGTACTTTGGCCCTCTGTTCAGACTTTTCCTTTATAAGTCGTACTTACAGTTTCCATCAGCCACTCCTGAGAGCTAGTTCTTTTTTTTTTTTTTTCCTTTATATTAAGTGTGGAGGGGAAAGAGGTAGGGATTGTTGACAAATGTGGGCGTATGTATACAATATTTGTATTCATTGATATTCTGACTATCCCAAGCATTGTAATAATTATTATCTAAGACAATGTCTAATTAAGTCTCAAGAGAGGACATCTGTATGTTTACTGTGGACTTTATTCTTGTTGAACTCAAGTTACATTCCTTTGTGGTTTTATAGTTCTACCTCCTAGTGGTCTGGCTCTCAGCTGACTTCACACTGTATCACTTTCAACAAAATATTTATTTTAGATATATTTATTTATTTGACAACGCATTGCTATTTATATTTAAATTTTATTTGTTTCTTAAAGAACCATGGCAAATAGATTTTTGTATTTCCATCTTACAGAAGGGACTATGACTATAGAAATTAGATAGACTAATCCACGATACACTTAACATTGGACTCTAGTCTTTGGTATTTTTTTATGTTATACTACCAGCTCTCTTTTAACAGCATCTTATAATATCTTTTCATCTGATTCATTTTAACTCTAATCCATTTGTCAGTTGGATGACTAAATTTTATTATAGGTTAACACATATCTAAAGATTTTAAATTGACAAAATATGATATATATTACATCATTCTATTATATTTACAATAGAAGAAAATGAATGGTTTACATTGAGAGATGGTATCCAGATGGAAAAAAATAAAATAAAATATTTTGATATTTTTTTCAGAAAAACTAAAATTTGAGCTGAATATGTGGCCACTCAGATTTGGGTAAATAATTTCAAGGATAAAAGAGTTTACTTATTCATTTGACATCTCAAAATGGTTTTTGTTTCTGAGTACAAATTGCTGTAATTGTTGAAAAGCTGAGCAGCATAGATGAGCTTATCCCACAATAAGTTCGTCATTCTGTTGGCTGCGCCTGTCTAAAATCTAGCAACTTCTCACCACATCCACTGCTACTGTGATGTGCTAAACCACCATCATCTATTCCTTCATTAATAGCTTACACCTATCTAATGGTTTTAACGGCTTCCACTTTACTACCTTATGATATACTTTCAACACAACTAAAGTGATCTTACTAAGTAGGAATTTAAGTTATACATGTTAGAGCATAAAGTTATCAGAATTTCCTCCAGGGTTTTATATCAGATCTAAAAAATGAGCAAAAATCAAGATGATAAGGTTTTAGTTTACCCAACTGGAAGGATGGGATTGGCATGAAATGGA
The DNA here is from genome assembly GCA_002564285.1 of Tympanoctomys barrerae. NCBI lineage: Eukaryota > Metazoa > Chordata > Mammalia > Rodentia > Octodontidae > Tympanoctomys > Tympanoctomys barrerae. The sequence continues at coordinate 6,582 of NDGN011433241.1, read as the reverse complement.
ATGCCAAAAATTGTAGGGTTAATATCAGCAACTAAATTTTGGAAATGATTTTTAGACGATTTTGGAAATTTATGTTCAGATGTGAAGTTGGCAAATGGGTCTGGAGTTCAGGGAAAGACAGTAACTGTAGTTTCTAATTTTAGGTTCAAGAATAACCAAATGATAGATAAAAGCCATGAAAGTTGATGGGATCTTCAAGAGGGAAAGTGTAAATTGGAAAGGGAAAAGGTTTAGCTCCTCATCCCACAGAAACATCCAAGGTCAGAGGTCAGAGGTCAGTGAGATGAGAAAACACCTGGAGTGAATGAGGGGGAGCCTGAGAAACAGGAAGAAAGCCTGAGACTGCCAGCACAGAAGGTGTACAAAGCAGAGAGAGTGACCAACTTCATCACACAGCTGACAAGTCACATGAGAAGCAGACATTGGTTGATGGATTTAATGCTACAAATCATCACTGACTTGACAAAAGCAAGTTTAGGATACAGGCAGAAAATGTGATCAGAAAATACAAGGTGCATAATTTTATGAGAATTAGATTCTGGCTTTGCAGATGACTTGTCTAGGAAAGCTTGCAGAAAATAATATAAACGAAATGAGTGGCATAGAAAAAGTGCCTTTGAATGTAGCCACAGCTGGGTAAGTAACATATGCATATATGAACATATGCAGGAATGGCCAAATAGCTCAGCAGATTAAAGCACCTGCAAGCAGGCTCAGGGGCTGGGGGTTTGATCCCCAAGCCTGCTGTGCTGGCCCCGCCCCCCCAGGGTGTACTGAGTCAGCAATTGAGACTGGCCGTGGTGGTGCGCTTCTGTAATCCCAGCTCTTGGAAGGCTGTAAACAGGCAGCTCACTATGAGTCCAATCTAGTAGTGAGAGCCTGAAGAAAAAAAAAAACCCTAAAACAAAACAAAAATGACATGTGCATATACATTTGGTCACTGGAGAAGTGTTAGGAATAAAAGTGTAATGAGTTACTTCCTAAGAGTCTTTACCTTTATCTTTGAAACAAATAACTTCTATTCTTAATTTCCATTTCTGGAACTGAGTTTCAGGGTCTATACATTATTTCAAACAATTATTTCTTGAATCTTTAGTTGACTAATTATTTTCTTTGGCACTGGGATTTCCTTTTAAGCATGATCTAGCAGCTCTCTGGCTTAGTCATCTCCACTTAGAATTCTGCTTTATCTGGAATTCACTTTTAGACTAATTTTAATTACTCTATGAATTGGAGAATTCTATCAAATTTATCAAGTCAGAGGCTTTACTGGCAAAATAGCTATTTGAATAGATAAATTATTGTGTTGTTTTTAATGACATGTAGATACACTCTGGTGCTGAAACTGATCCTCTGGAAAATATGATGAAGATTATGCTGAAAGACAGGTGGTCATGAAATCCAAACTAATAAGAAATAGGTAGGTACAGCAGTACTTATTGTATTTGCTGTAGGACTTTGACCAGATTTTCTTTAATTCTGTTCTAACCAGTTTTGAGCTGAAAAGCAAACTTACTTTTTAATCAGCATTTTATTATATTTAGGTCTACTGCAATTTTCCTTCCACAGGCTACCAGAATGAGAATTGGTGTTTTGTTTTCTGCTCTGCTGTCTTTGCTTTAATAAAGTATATTTATGAAGAGAGAAAGAGAGAGAGAGAGAGAGAGAGAGAGAGAGAGATCTCAAATGAGGATCATAGTAAATGTACACAAGGGTGCATCTAATGTTGTTCTCTTACTGCCCAGTAATAGCAAAGTTGATAGCCTCTTTCATGGTCTCCAAATGCCTTTGAAAACACCTCAAATTACTTCAGTAAGACAACTCGTAGCATGACAAAATGTAATGCATGTCTTCAGGGATAAGATGCTTTGTGTAGGGCCAGGCAAATAGCTCAGTGGATTAAAGCACCTGCAAGCTGGCTGAGGGGCCAGAGGTATGATCCCCAGGCCTGCTCTGCTGGCCCCACCCCTGGGCAAGGCTGAGATGGCAATTGAGACTGGGCATGGTGGTACGTGCCTGTAATCCCAGCTCTTGGGAAGCTGTAAACAGGAAGATCTCTGATCTAGTAGTGAGACCCTGAACACCCTCTGGATCCTTCCCTAAAATAATAAATAAATAAATAAATAAATAAATAAATAAATAAATAAAATTAGGTGCTTTGTGTACAGCAACTGGAATCTCAGCATTTAAATTCAAGATAACAGATCCCCTGCACCACACACTGCGCTGGCCTCACTCCCTGGACAAGCTGAGCCAGCACTGAGTCTGGGCGTGGTGGCACATGTCTGTAACATGTCTGGGAAGTTAAAAAAAGGTGGATGACTATGAGTCCAAGTTGTACAGAGAGACCCTGTACCCAATACATAAAAATAAATAAATAAATAAATAAAATAAATTCAAGATGAATAGTGTATTTAAAAATTATAGATTACTTCTCGAGAAAAGGAGCTAAAAGAAACCTTTGTTTGTAACTGATAATAAAAAAAGGATCATTCATTTTCTTTTCCATGTATTTTTATGCTATCAGTGCTACATTTTGGAAAGGAATTCTGTTTGAATTTGAGATCATTATCTTACCTGCATGGACCATTGATCTAAACTACACCAGTTTTATCCTTGTCACTGACAATTGTGGAATATGAGCATACACACCCACAGGCACAGGATCAGTTAACTCAGAAATATCAGACTTGGTTTGAGGTGGGTGTGTGGAGCTAAGACAGCCAAATCACCCACAATCAGAGAAGAAAGAAGCAAGAAAAACATGCATGAAAGATGACACAGGAAGAGAGAGGATGGGGGAGGGAAAGAGGCAGAAAGGAAGAAGAGATGGAGGAGGGGAGAAGGGCCAGAGACAAACAAGCTCTTGTTCCAAAGGCCTCTCCAGTTAATTTTAAACTATCTGTTCATGGTGTTTCCAGATCCGGAAAACTATCCTTAGGACAAACCACTGAACTTTATAATGAACCTTCTTTTTAGTTAACTCTTCCTTGTATGAGCGTATAACTAAAACTTAAAAAAAAATCCTTGTTCTATAATTGAGTGATACACTGAGGCAGTTATTCACACTGGAGTGGTATGAAAAAAATACTTCGGGAATAGATTAGGTTTGAAGGATTAGACAGTCTCTAGGCAATGTATCTGACTGGTAACATTCTTTCACTGAGGCAGAAAGCCTGAGTTCAATGCGCAACTCACACACTGATGATGTGAGCAGGTTCTTTCCTCAGTACAGTGAGAGAATACTACCACTTTCTTCACAGACTTGTGGACTTCGTGGCTTTGTTCATCTTGAGATTCAGATGGGTGTCTGGCATGAAGTAAATCCATATCTTAGCTCAGGCAGCACTAAAATATAAATTATCTAGGAGTAAAACAGATTAGAAGCAAAATTTTGAAGATAACAAATAAGTCGAAGAAGTAAACTATTTACCCACTGAGTTGTCAATCTATCATTACTTAGTAGTTGTACTGTTTTCTTCATTTCCTCACTGGCATCCTAGTCTACCTGTATTAACCACTTGAAGAAGACTCCTAGAGTCTAGAATCTCCGCTCTCTAAGACTGGCATCTATGACTTGAATTCACATGTGACATTTCCTGCTTTCTGAATAATTTGCAAACTGGCTTTTGGTCAACCTTTACGCTATCTCCTCTTGCCTGGGGCACTTCTTCTTATCTCTAAAGTCAGTAAACCTGTTTGGATTTCTGGAGGGGCAGGCTTTGCTGACTACTAGGAAAACAAATGCAAAACACAACCTTTCCTAGCATGTTCGGGGTAGTATAGAGAGCATAGCCCCAAGAATTCGTCGTCCTGGGAATAAGTAAGCTAAGGGATCACAGAAATAGGATTCTTTCTAGGGGCCTAGAGAGGTAGAGAGGGTGGGCTCAGCAGACAAGAGAACATTTTCTGAGCAGATTTGATTAAAGAATGAATTGCATCTTGTTAGCTGAACAGAGTGTAGATGTGTACTAAAGTCGGGATGAACAGCAGCACAAGGATTGGCATCAGCAGCTGATGATTCATTGGGGTGATGTGCCTTATTCCCAAACCTATGTCTTCATGAATTTTGTTTGTCTGTGTTGAAAGCCCTTCCCCTTGCTTTGAAGAAGCTGATCTAGCAGCCCTCAGCGGAGATATTCTGTAGCCCTCTCATCTCTGAAAATTGACAGGAATCCTGTCTCTTCTATGGAATTTTTGTTCTCCAGACTTCCTTGTACTCCCTTTATGGTAACCCGTATCATTTCGAGTAGGCTCTACCACACAGTCTGTCTAGTGATCATCTATTTTTGCTTACCTACTATACAATAGGAATCCCGAAAACAACCCCGAGAATAGTATGATCACACCTGATTTCAGTTAAGAAAGCTAAGGTGTATCAGCCATCTGCCAACACTATAAATACCTAAGAGACAGCTAACTCGTGGATATATCGGACACCTACACGCTACTGGTAAGTGAACAGGCTCGGTAAACGTTACCTGATTGTAGCATTTATTTGTATAACAACTACGTTACATGCATGTCACATATTTGTAACTAGAGATGAATGTTTATGAATTTCTATCAGTGTGAATAACTAAGTAAAAGTGATGGCCTACATATAAACACAAAATGATTGCTATCTAATTCTCGTAAGTATTATGAAAGAGTATTTCTGGAAGGCCAAAATAAACTATCACCATGTAGAAACTGCAGTGCTTTGGTTGACGGTGGTTTTTAGCATATTTTTCTTGTGTTTTGTTGTTTTAAAATGTAATGAGCTGTTGTATGTGAGTAGTCATCACAAGTTGTGTGTTTGTCAGCAGGCTATTCCAAAACAACTTACATTCAAAATTACTTATTTCCACATAGACTTCTAATTACATATTGGAAAATAAGCATAAATATTAAAATCACTGTATTATAAATACATAAAACCAACAACATATGCCTCAAGAAAGTATTGGAGCTGACATATGTTTTATGACTTCTTGCGGGCTAAATATATTGTGCTTCATTGAAAAGCTTGGAAGTCTTTTATATTAAATGCTTTCCAAATGAGTATCATTTACCAAAATGTATATAAATATATTCATTAGAAGAAAGAGAAACAAGGACAAAATGCAATTGAAAAGAATATATTCTTGCTACTATTTAGCTTTTAGTATCTATACCATTTTTGGTGATTATATCAATTTCATTTTATTTTTTTTTCAATTTCATTTTATAATACTGTTTGGATTTTCCAGTATTTTTAATGAAAACACCATTGATCATAAAAACACATACTTTCTTTGATAACTGGCTTAGATACAGATTAGTTATAGGATTCTGATTAGTGGGTGGGGATTTCTACTATGGTTCTATTTGTAATATTTCACAGAAACATTAGGCATATCCTTCTAAAAATATCTCTTTTGCATAATTTATAGATCTTATTGCTCTTTCTGAAAAATAATAGCACTTTATGCTTGTCTGTGAAAATACATTGCACTTTAAGGAATTTGAAAATGTCAAACACAATTTCCATAGCACAGTAAAAAGATGAAAAAAACTAAGCAAACAAAATTTAAACCATACTTTTCTGTTTGTTGTTGATTTATTTCACTTAATTTATCTTAAGTTTTTCCTTATCTATAAAATGGGCATTCTAACATTTTGTTTTGGAAGAAATTTGGCCTAACTCCTTATTTTTCTTTTCTAAAAAATATTTTTGTTATTGCACATTTATAGCTCATAATGGTACATTTGTAATGGGGAGTTCGTACTTGTACAGAGCACATCCTAATTCTTTTTTCTCTTCTCTTGTATTTCTTCTTCCCTCCATCTTTTAGTCTCTTTTTCACTAGACCTATCTCCTTATTTTCTATTATCATTTTTTTCTCTGTATTTACATTTTTGTTTTTTCATATATGAGATATGATATTTAAGTTGTGTGCTGATTTATTTCATTTAACATTATGGCAAAATGTTATTTCTCTTTGTAAGTCGAACTACTTTGTTCAGTTTTCTGGACTTGTACAATATATTTGAAGCTCTAATGTAATAGTCTCCGTAGATATTTTACATTCTATTACTAAATTAAATCGCCTATCATAAATCTGGATTTGAATGGATCCTAATCCAGTGTTTGTTTCCTTTGGAAGCAAAGACAACTTGAACACAGACACTCAGGGTAACCACCTCATGACTATGCAATGGACAATAGAATGCCTAATAATCTTATTAGTAACTGTGATGTTCACGGATCGACTTGTTCCAAGTAAATAAAATCTGATTGCTCAAAATATCTTTTAATGTCGAAATACTCATAAACTAGCTGTTCAAATAGTGGACCCTGGAACAACTCAGTGAGTAAAGGTACTCACCCTCTCTTGCAATGTTGAAAAATCATGTTTGTCTAATTTTTTAAGATAAAGAGGTCTCTTTATTGAAATTTTGGCACTGGTTTCACTTGTAGAACATTATAAATAATAATTCTTGAAAGATTGTTTTAACAGTGATGGTTTTTAAATTAATTTTATTGAGAAACAAATGGCAATGAGACATTTTCAAAACAGGTTAGTAGGACAGTTACAATAATTAATACATTGCATATTG
>NDGN011433227.1:0-17755 GCA_002564285.1 Tympanoctomys barrerae | reverse complement strand
CCTTGTCTGGTTACTATATTTAAATGAAGCTATGCATAAGCAATATAATATAATCCTCTAAAGTACAGCGCATTATTGGGTAAATTTCAACTGATCATAAAATAGATTGTTTTCATCTTTATACGCCTACCTATATTTGAGGTGTTAATCATCACATTAAGCTAATATTAAGCACTGATATTTTTCTATATAATTGGACAATAAAATTCCTTAGCAAGGAACTTAGATTTGACATTTTACGATGGTAAATATGTGGCAGGGCAGAGTGGTGAATTCCAAGGGAGACCTCTCAGGTCAGTGATTGCAGTCACCTCCCAGGGCCTCACAACGCAGAATGTGGCATCGTGAAAAACATCAGGAAGGAGAAGGTTAATAAGACAAAATCACCCGGGACAGCACACGCTCCTCAGAGTAGTTCACCTGTCAGCAGGGAATACTGAGTAAGAGGACCGAGCAACTCCTCTGGGGCACTGTGGCTATATATATATATTCTGATTCAGGAGTCAGATTATTATTATATAATCTAATTATTGTTATAATTTGATTATATATATTCTGATTATTAAAAGCCATTTTATATTCAGTGTTAATGATTTGCAATTTTTTTTCTGACTATTGTGGAGGGAATAAGTTTGACCCCAAAGGAAATACAAAAATTTAAAAGCATAGTCCTTGTCCTGAGAAACTTAAAATCAAAAGAAAGAAGCACATGGCAAAGTAACCAAGAGAAAGTAGATATTTTGTGCGTTCTCCTTTCTCATTTTACCTGAGTAACATATCCAGCAGATGCAACTTCTGCTTCAGATCAGTAAGACTTTTTGGTAATATTTATTTCTCCTAAAACAAATCACATAGCTCATTCATCAATTTATTTGGTACAGTGCTATATATAGCGCAGAAAATCCTTTAAAAACTTCAGTACAGGACAACAGAGATGGGAGTTTGGGGAACTGGTTAGGTGGACAATACCAACAGCTGTCATGCCTGTCCACAAAAGAAAATTTGGCATTTGAGAAGAACTTAGCGTGTCACCGGGCGTGTCAGGGTAATAGGAAATGGAAAAGGGGAGAAAGCCTTCCTCGCTGGAGGGAGCGGAGGGTGGCAACCCTTCAGGCTTCTGGGTTGGGACTGGCAGCAGCCCCTTGCTCACTATGGATCTTCTAAAACATGAATTCATATTATTTTCAAAAATATGAATTTATAAGTTTATTTAAAATACAGAGGTCTCAAGCTTTGGGCATGTTCATAATATTTCATGGTACGTGTACTTTTCCCTTTTATGAAAAATAAAAGCAATGGCAATAATTAAAAGAAAAGTGAGATGGAATTGTTAAAATAACCTATGCTTCTCAGTGTATGTTCCTTCTCTATAGACCTTGTTTCAAATTTTTTAAAGTGTATATAAAATGAGCCAAATGTATGTTCAATCAGTTTAGTAATTTTAAATCATTACAAATTTTATTTCATTTATTTTTCTCCTGTATTTTAGGGACGGGTCTACAGGGTGCTCAAGGTCTCACTACTAGATTGGACTCCTAGTGATTCTCCTCTTTACAGCCTCCCAAGTGCTGGGATTACAGGTGCGCACCACCTCGCCCAGTCTCAATCGCAGTCTCAGTGCGCCCTGGGGGCGGGACCAGCACCAACACAACAGGCCAAGGGGTTGCTGCTTTAATCCATTGAGCTATTTAGTCAGTACTCATTTCAAATTGTAAAATAAGTAGTTTGGATTATAATGTACTTTTTTTAGTATCCATGATCAAGAGGAGAGTAATACAGAAATAAAGTAATAAAATATAAATAATTCATCTGTTGTGGTTTGTATCTATATATAAGTTAAAGGTCTGCTCAAGTTCTCCCGTGCTTGTAGGTGAGGCTCTTCAGCACTGGTTTGGTCGAGGACAATTGATGCTATACGGAGGGTGGGTGGTCGTAAATCTGACCACTGATTGGTTTTGCATAGTTCTGAGTGTCTGGGATGGGAGTCCCTTCCTGGACGTGGGTGGCACCACCATGCACCCTGCCACTGAGCCTCACCCCAGTCTTTGTTATCTGATCTATAAAAATAAAGATTTTTAAAATATGTTTGCGTCCTTCCAACTTCTGGAAGTTGAAGTCATTACTCCCAAGATGATGACATTAGGAAGTGTAGCTTCCTTCACTAACTCATCATACTTCATCAAAGTGACCTCAGAGAGCTAACTAGTCCCATCTACTGCATGAGGATGCAGTGAGAAGATATCCCCAAAATAACAACTCTCTGCTTGTCATATGACAAGCTTTAGCTTCACAGTCTTAACTTTAATTTCTTTTACAAGTTTATCTTGTAGTTTGGAACATAACACTAACAAGTTGAGAGGGCACTACATGGTGGCTGACCTACCCTCAAGTATCATACAAGCAAAGAGGACTTTATTACATGAAATTCTACACCAATGATTTTTAGAAGTAAAAACTCAAAGTCTCTACCTACACTAAGTTGCAAGACATGTGAAGCTGATAAGGAACACTCTGATGGGAGGATGCATTTGAATGGTTATGTGGATACTTAAACTGGTTCATTAAAATCAGTTCATTGTCCTGTGGAACTCCTCAGCTATGAGTCCATGTAAAACAACAGCTATACACACAAGTCAGTTGTAAGACATTCTTTAATTACCTAGAGCTAGAAGGTGGATAGCATATTTATTTAATCAGACCCATTAGCACGCACAGATTATTGGAAAACATCAATTTAGCATTCATTATAATGACAATATTCTTGGCACCTACACCACCTGCTTACTCAGTTACGGCATAAAATTAGAGTTGTCTTGCAGACCGATGCATGAAACATCCTCCTATTCATTTGGCATGATAAAAGGTACATTTCCAAAATCCTTTAGAGGTCTTAATATATCTATTTGACTTACGTACACTATCACAGTATCTGTTCTCAAAGCACAAATAAATAAGTAAATTAAATAAATTCTGGGCCAACCAGATAGCTCAGTGGATTAAAGCACCTGTGTCGGTAGACGCAGGGACCGGGGTTCTATCCTCGGTGGTGTGCCACGCCTTCCCTGCCTCTCCCACCCCTCAGGCACACTGAGACGGAGATCCAGACTGGGCGTGGTGGTGCATGCCTGTAATCCGAGTGATTGGGAGGCTGAAAACAGGAGGCTCACTATGAGTCCAGTCTGTGTAGTGAGACCCTATAGACTGGGTACTAAATACATACATGCATGCATACATACATACATACATTCATACATAAAATAAATCCAAGTGATTGTTCCTCATTGATGTCCTGCTCCATGGAACTCAGCCTATCCCAACTCCCATAGAGCTCTGTGGGGCATTTAAGTTCTCCCACCTCAACCTTACCATTAAGAGCAAATAGTAAAATGTGAGATTATCAATGAGAGGTTTGGGTCGCTGACAACTTTTTATCATCTTAAAGAGAGGTACACTTTTTTTGAGAATGTCATCATATTTGAATATGCGTATCCTTCCAACTTGTGGAAGCTGAAGTTATAACTCCCACAGTGATGACATGAGGAATTGCAGTTTCAGTAAGTCACTACACAAAAGATTGACGTCTTCGTCCAAATGGCCCCAGAGAGCTAACTGGTCCCACCTACTATGTGAGGATCCAGTGAGAAGATATTCTGGGAAATAATATTAAGATTCTCACCAGCACTAAATTGGCCAGAACCTTGATCTCAGACTTTCTATCCTCCAAAGATGTGAGAAACCCATTTCTTGTTTTTGTCCAAAATCCAGGATATGGAACTTTGTTGTAGTGGTCTGAACAAGCTGACAATGTGGAACTTATGAAAATGATCCCTAGTATCCATAGCCTTCTACCCTTTTCCACTTCTAATCTTATCGTTCCATTATTACAGTAAGTCTTTTTTCTCTTTTGTTGTTAAGGGTGTTTGCTTGCCTAGCTGTTTCTTGTTTATCTTCTCTTTATAGAATACACATTGAAACCTGGGTAAGGCATCCTATGAACTTTATTTATTTATTTATTTATTTATTTATTGGCTGGCTCACGATGCCTTCAGGGCAGGTCTGGCAAGGCTTGAGAATATGGGGCCCGAACCACAGCATCCTGAGCCTGACTGCTTCGTCAAAGCAGTCACTTAAAGGACTGAGCTAATGGGCAGGCCCCACCTCCCCTGCATACTTTATTCAACAGTATATCAAAGAAAAACAAAAAGACCTGGCCGATAGGGAATATTCAGTAAGTATTTGTGCTTTGTTCTTTCATACGCTAGTATTTGAACATATCAGTGAAGAGCTCACATAAAATTTCACACCTTTGTAAGAATGATACAATTTAAATTATCAGAATTTGGTGCAAATGCAGTTATTATTCCATGAGTACTATATAAATTTTCTTCTCGATTCACTGAGTTTGAAGATTTGCTGTTTCTCTTAACTCTCTTAAAAATGAAATATTCTCACAGTTCTTTTCATACTACCAATTTTTGCTATGTAAACCCAGAAACATAATTGGACAGCGATCATACAAATTTCTTCCTAAGACCATCACAGGTTTTATAATACTATGTATGTTAGTTCAGGTATTTTTTCCACTTCAAAAGGATTTTATTTTTAAAGTGGGAATATACTATATCCTATTTTCTCCTTCTTCTATGAGCTCAAAGTCTGAGTTAGTTTGGATAAACTATGTTTCTGAAGCTTTTCCAAACTGCTTGAGTCAACAAGCTAGACATAACTATAAATCTTGGGAGAACTGCCTTTTTTGTACTCTCATATCTAGTTACGGCTGGCAATAGCAAAAGAACATTCCCTCTTTCAGCGGGCTGGCTCTTCCGTTTTCTGTCTTGGCCAGCCCCCAAAGGTGAAAGCAGATCTCTGTCACATAGCAAGTCTTCTGGAAAAGGTGCTGCTCTCAGACTGAGAGAAGAAAATATTTCATGAGTTCTTTTTTCTAAATAGGTACGCTTGCGGCTACCTCACTGCTTCATGGCCTCCGCGTAAGCAGCGGCAGTGTTTTCTCCAGCTGATAGATGATACCTGACTTTTTATAGTTTATGACATTTCAGAGATTTCTGAGGTTTCTCCACTCATCTCATCACTCAGAGATAGTGATAAGAGAAAAACTACTCAAGCATGAGTTGTAAATGCAAACTTGCCAGAGTCGTGAATTGCCTAGTGATGGAATATGCCAGAAAAACTTAGGGGGTAAAGAACATGTTTGAGATAAATGTATCTCTTACACTTCAGTTCCAACTTTGAATCATGCTGCTTAGCTTAGTGCTTTTTTAATTTAGAAAACCTATGCAAAAGTTTTCCTCAACCTATTGGGTCCTTCCAGGGTCAACTACATACTCACGGCAAATCAGCAGTGACCTGCTATAATTCCTTCACATATCCAGCCACTTAAAGACATGTGTTGAGTGCCAAATCTATCAGGAAAGTGAATCTCAAATAGTGCATATGGAAAGAGTTAGAAACACATCCATTACTAATGATCCTAGAGTCTTAAGTAACATAAAGAGGTGCACATGAGATGTTTTAGAAACAGCTGCAGAGTCAATGTTTACTAAGGAGTCACATTTCCAGGCGATATTGACACAACACAGTTTTGAAACAGTTGGAATTTTGTCAGGATGTGATTGTTTAGAAACAATAATTTCCTCTATGCAGTGAAGCATCATGGACGTGCCATGAGTTTTTCAAAATCCCAGGGTAGAAGGAGAGTTGACTCAGGGGCTCTTGAGTAAGTAAGTATAAACCCTGATTTATAGGGAACCAGAAGGATCCCTTCCTGACACTTTCTGTTTATTTATTTAAGATCTCACTTTAATTAGGGAGGTCTTTTGGATCCTAGAGCAGTTATTTGCCTTCAGGGCTAAAATTCACATGTAACTCTAGAAAGGAGGATGCTGTAATAGCTTTCATTTAATCAGAGCAGCATAGTGGTGTAGAAAGCACACTTTATCAAAGGTAGGAAGATGCCACAGAAACGTTGTCCCATTGCATGATTTTTCCCTCGGGAAATCTCAGAATCCACCACACATATCAGTGACTGAGGTATTTAGCAGTGGAGTAAAGAATGTAAACATGCGAGAAGAATACATTCCGTCAGATATGGAATTATACAAAATTAGTATTTTTATTTTGATCCACTTAGTATATAAGGATCATGCATTCATGGGATTCCAAGGAAGAGAATCCTGAATTATGACACAGATTTCTGGTTGAATAAATCATAATGATTGCTAGATAGATTGGCAGTGGCAACTGAACACACAAACACATACACGCATACACATGCAGAGTTGAGCATACCACAAAATGAAACATAGAAGAGTTTTAAAGGACTACTGGTGTTAGAAAGGATAGGTTTTGGTGGTTTAACATTTATGTAATAACTTTTATATTCTTATGTTGAATACAAATTAATACTTGGCCATTAAACCATGTTGAAGGCTGAAATGTAACATTGCTGTAGAAGAACCGAAATGCTTTGGGCTGTAAAATTGTTATTTTTTGCTTCCTTTTGGCTACAGGATCAATAGCCAGCCTTTCCAAGTGAATGTTTATACACCAGAATTCAAGTCCCTGCTGTACCTCAGGCTAGCTTCAGCTACACTTAGTTGGATGGTTCAAAAAAAAAATAAAAATAAACTGCTTAAAATCAGGATCATAATAGTAGCAGCTGCATCCTCAGGCTGGAGGGCTGGAGTGAATCACAGAAGTAGTGTATCACAGGAACTCCTCAGTGCCTACACAATTCATACCCCTTCTTAGAAAACAAGGGTATCAGAATCCACAGGGAGAACATTCTAGCAAAAACACCTTGGAGAACCTTAGCATGGGTGTCCATTTTCAGCGAAGAAAAATTCTTAATGAACCAACTTTGCATGTTCAAAACTGCAATGACGGTAACAATTTATTAAGAATTAATAATGAGCTTTTTATTGGAAACACTTGGTAGGACATTTTAAGAACTTTAAAAATTTTAACCTATAGTTCCAACAATTCCCCTGATGGGAGTTTACCTTAAGGAAAGCAGGTACCTTCTCTGTGTGTGCTATTCCCCTAACCTGGTGGCCAGATCCAGTCTTCATTTGGAAGTGTGTCTATAGCTGCCCGGTGGAATGGCCTTGGTGAACTTTTCCTGCCTCATCTTTGGCAGGGAATTATTTGCCATATAAAGCAAGAGAAACAGCCCAGCTGTGTCAAACTAGAACCCAGCTGCCTTCTTTGCAAACATTTCCCAGAGCTAAAAGCTTGCTTTAGGGTTTTTTAACACACAAGAGTCCCATCTCTGCCCTCGGAGCCATAGAGTTTATAATGTAACACCTGTCTCTTGATTCCATGGGTAAGCCTGGTCAGGTTCAATACGAATGTTCCTTCTCAGGCTGAGGGTTCTGTAAATGTGTTTTGGCACATTTTTTTATATCTAAAAACTGCCACAGTGTTTTTATACTTGGAGTGTATATGTGTCATTTCAGCACCATTGGAAGCATAATACCTTTTTGTTCTGCTTTCTTTGTTCTTTGCAAATAGTATTTATTATCCCAATTATGAAGGTAATGCATATTTACTAAAAAAGAACACAGGAAATACATAAAGAATAAGAAGGGAAAATAAAATCATACATTAGGTTGTAAAGTCTAAAATTGCTCTTGGGTAGGTTCAAAACAAATGGATAGTGGTAATTTCATATGATTTAACTTAATATAATGTTATTATTTAGTAAGAATCACTATTAATAGTTCACTATATTTCACTTCAATGTTTTTAGGCATGCAGTTTTACATAGATTCTAAGGATTTCCATATGGCCCAGCAAACTCATGACGAGATTGCTGTTGAAGCCTTGGCTAGAAATAAGAAATGTGCTCAAAAAATTTGCACTCTAGAAAATGAGCTTTGAGAAAGTTGTAAAGAAATCCAAAATGGACATTGTGGTTCTCTGGTTAGACTATTGGAAATGTTTCTTTTCAAAGGATATCAGCAGTGACAGTTGCTAATTGTTGAGCATTGTCCTGTGCAATCTACTGAGGGATCAATGACATTCTGCTGTGGTAGACAAGGTTAGTGTCTACAATTGAACAGAATTGTGCATAGCGTGTTGTCTAGGATTGGATGGTTCCCACCCTTTTTTGCTGCTCAGCTGCTCCTGTGGCAGTCAGTTTGTGTGGCAGTGTCACTGCATGGCCACAAAATTAGTCAACATTCCTCCTATTGGTCTCATTGCCAAACTTTGAAGCATGTCTATAATTAAAGGCAGAGATGTCAAATAATTTATGGTCATGTTATAAAACTGGAATATGGGCTGGGGAAATCACTCAGCAGTCTAAGTACCTTCCTGGTAAGCACAAGGATCCAGATTTGATCCCCAGTACCCCATGCCACACGCCTGGTATTACAGGTGTACTGCGCTAGTCACCAAAACTGGGCATGGTGGTACATGCCTGTAATCTCAGTGCTAGGGAGATTGAGACCGGGAATCATTATGAGTCCAAGCTACATAGTGAGACAATGTACCAGATAGATAGATAGATAGATAGATAGATAGATAGATAGATAGATGACATAGGCTGAAGCAATTTTGTAAAATGAACTTCTATTTTCTGTATTACTAACATGTAAATATCAAGAAAATAAAAGGAAAAATAAACTTCTTTTCTCTACCGCACTGCCTGGCATTGAATTTGAGTATGATAGTCGCAGCTTCAAACCATAAAGTTGAAAGGAAATAAGGCTGTGTGTTTTACAAATTGGGTCATTAAAAAAATCATCTCTTGCCCTGTCTCTAAGAACGCTTACTCTTGCAGGTCTAGGCCACTGTGCAATCAGTCTGACCACTTTGGGACCACTGTGCTGGAGAGAACACATCAAGATGCCACATGTGGAAGCCACAGGAGGGACTCTGGGATGACAGGAAGGGAGAGTGCCTGGGAAGCATTCCAGTCTGCCCAGAACCTAATTGCACAAGTCATCCCAGTGTGGTCCCAACTATCTTATCCAAATTGCCCAAAGTGAAGTCTTAGCAGTGAGATAAATAATTGTAGTTGTTCAAACCATGACATTTTGGCAGAGTTTTAGAAGGAATAATAAAATGTTGAGGCCTTCCACTACTGGTCTTCACAACTTGGAAAGTTATGACAGAGACAGTGTGAGATTGGCATCCAGAGAGACAAGAGGAACAAATTTTCAGTAGAGACTTCAAACTAGCTGATTAAATTTCCTGATTGAAAATGCTGGTTTCTTATGTTAATAAATAAACAGTTGAATCCATAGAGAGCATGAATAAGCAGAGGCAAGAGAACATGTACATCTATGTGTAGTCCATGGTAAGGCCTTCAGGAAGAGTGCTGAATTGAATAGAGTAGCTAAAACTGACAAGATGCAAAAAGAAAATGGAGATCTGGACTTATCAGATATTTTGATTTGAATCTACACTTTTTATTCTGTATTATCTTGTCAGACTACCTGTGGATTTTTTTTTTAACCTGCTATTAACCCAAATCACATCTTTATGAGAATTATAGAAAAGTGGCTCTTACTGTAGACACTTTATCATTGCATGCTGGAAAATTTTCATAACATAGAATTCTTCATGGTGTGTGAAAGTAAACAGAGCCTGTAGATTTATGTGTGTATCAAGTCTTCACCATATGCTGCATGCCCTGTGTGGTCTAGACTCAGGCAGGGACTCACTCTTCTGCCATCTCTGCCTTAAATCTCCACAATCCTTCAGCCTGCTTTGGCCTCGGATGACACAATAAGCCATTTTGGCAATATGTTTATTGATTTCTTAGGAAAGAACAACATAGTCACACCAGTGTGAGGTCGTTCACTTGTCTGAAACTAACCATGACTGTATCTCCAACGTGACTACAGTTCTGCCTTAGGCAACATTCTGGGACTGGGTTTTAGTCAGGCTTTATGTATGGAGACTAAGTTTGGTGTACCTCAAAGTCATCATTCCCATGAGCATCCAGTTTCTGCAAAAATATTTCTTGCCGACCTTTTTAAAAAATGTTCATACTTTCTTTATCAAGTTTCTTCAGGAGAACGATATATTTACTTATTTATTTAGTTTTTTAATGCTATGATGAAATGTGATCACAGAGGTATGTGCCAAAAGACACTATCGTCCTATGGTTCCATGTACAGATTGTCTCTGAAATTGGGTTAAAAGATAATTTACCAGGCTGCTGGCCCTAGATCATTAGTCACAGTGGCCTAAGTGCATTCTCTTATAATTCAATATCAAAGAAATTGCTTTTATGGCATTAAGTATATTATATTCAAAATTATATAAATTATTGAAATACTATGCCTACTGCCAAGATATAAGACAGTTCACATGAAAAAATTTCGGTTTTAAATTATTCATTGGGAAAAAAGGCAGTCTCTTGACAGAGATTGTTTTATACTGAGGCTAGCTTCTGGGATTTACATTTAAATATGAATCACACAACTGAAAATTTCGGATACTCATTATTTTCCTGGCCTTGAATAAAAGAGGTTTATTTCTTTAACTCTTTAATTCTCTCAAGTGGATTAAGCATTATATACTGTCTTACGCATAGAAGTTGTTCTAATGATCATTATC
Source organism: Tympanoctomys barrerae (assembly GCA_002564285.1). Taxonomy (NCBI): domain Eukaryota; kingdom Metazoa; phylum Chordata; class Mammalia; order Rodentia; family Octodontidae; genus Tympanoctomys; species Tympanoctomys barrerae. The sequence goes on along the minus strand of NDGN011433227.1, from coordinate 7,165 downwards.
AGTAGAAAGGAAATTATTCTTATGTACTCTTAATGGGTTATGATAAAATCTTATGGAGGAACCACATATAAAAAATAAAATTTGGGATGCTACTTTAGTAATTTGGATGGAAAAGAAAAACTATCCAACCAAAATATGCTTTGTTTTGGTTTAGATCTAAAACTCCCCTCCCAGTTTCATGTTCCCAGCGGGGGATTTGTGAGGGCTGTCGGGCCATGGGGGTCCTGCACGTGCCAATGAGCCTCTCCAAGGCTGAGGGCACAGTGCTACGTGCCTTTGCACATAGGCCTGGTTGGAGGACTGAAGTCTCTGGGAGAGACCACAGAGTGCCGGCGAGGGTGGGGGGCCTCCCCCAGCTCCTCCTCTGTCTCTTCTTCTGGGGAGAGAGCACTGCTTTTCCCTCATGCCCTTCTATCATGATATTCATGCTTCAGTCCATGGACTAAACCCACTGAAACTGTGGGTCAAAATGAGCCTCTCTTCCTTTAAATTGTGATTGTCATGTTCTGTATTTTGTCTTTGTGACAATCATGCTCATGATATTAAGGTTACCTGATCAATAGATTGAATATATATATATATATATATATATATATATATATATGCTATATAATTACATACATAATATATATGCTATATAATTACATACATAATATATATGCTATATAATTACATACATAATTGTGCTGGTATGACCTGTGTATGAGTCTTACAACATCATTATGTTCCTCTGTTAAACACTGGCATATGATAATTAGGAGAAAATCTTATCATACAGAGGCTAACATCAAAAGTTTTCTCTTACTCCTTTATATAATACTAGTCACCTGGTTTAAAAGTTTTATTTAATTCTTGCTATGAACAAGGGACTATGATAAGCATCAGTGATTTAAAATTCAATAAAATAGAGTTTCTGTTTTCTGGTATATTATATATTGTGGGAAAAATAGACATTGAGATAAATTAAGAACACCAGGAGTCATATGGCAGTTCAAGTCCAGTTGTAAGAGAGACATGGGCGTGAATAATTTTTAGTCTTAAGGGGAATTCGACCAAGCCACATGAAGACAGAAGGATGGCAGTACATATACAAAGAAAACTTTTTAGAAAATTTATATCCTGTGACTGAGTGATAGAGTGCACTGCAGATAGAGTGACTCATGTGTGAGGTCCATACTTAGAAAAGGTCACACCATTGGAAGACCTCAAAGTCAGACCCATGGCTGCCGTACTGTATTGCACTACTTTGTTGATCTTGCCTAAAATTGTTCAGTATTCACTTTCCAACTACAAATTTTCTTTTCAAATATTTAAGAAGTCAGGTGAATGCAAGAATCATTATGCATGGCTCCTGAGTACCTTATGGGTTCATACGTACAGCACAGTAAATGTTCAGAAAATGTTGATTATTTTCATCAGTTTTAAATGCTCCTTATTTGGGGAATTATACTTTAACACATTCATAAAAAACCATTCTCCTTCATATTAATTACCACATTCTGAGAAGCATAAATGCTTTATAATCTCTGTCACAGAATTAAAATAGATTTTGAATGAATTATCCCTAGGCTATCAAATAAAAGAGAAAAAAAAGCAGTGGATTGTTTTAGCTTCTCCAAGGAACTAGGTATGTTACACATTTTCATATCCCTGTGGAAAACAAAGTATCATGAATTTTTATTTGGCTCTGTAGATACTATCATATTCTCATTTTTAGAACTTAAAATGTAGTTAAAATACAGTTAAAGCAAAATATATGCATTCCTTTGGGCATGTGTGTTCTATAACTCCCTCTACAACCCACTGATCTTTCTTATTTCGAATATTCCAGTCTCATTAGTGCATAATCCTCTGAAAGAAAGTCAAACTCTTTCTTTCTTTTCTTTGAAAGTCTGTGTAAGCAACCCAGTGAGTGATAGTTCTATATTTTACCTAAACCTCACTTTATAATTACATATCATTGTTTCACTACTGTGAATATAATGGAGGGATGAAAGTACTGAAATTACATCTAAAATTTGGGTTTGGGTTTTGAAAGAAATGAATGCAAAGAATTACTTAGGTCAAAAAAACTAAACTTACCTTTTGAGGATGTTAACCATCTTAGCAGATAAAAGGTTCACTACGAAAGTTTCGACCACACACAGATTTCAAGAGTAACATGAATGCTCGAAGTAATAGGCAAAGAAATAAAATGAAGTGTTAATAAGGATTTCCCACAGCCAAACAATCTCAGCTAGCTAAGCCACGACCAGTAGTCTTGGGGGTGAACTCATGTCAGCATGAAAATTGTTGCTAAAGGAATCCTAGAAGAATCTATATTGGGTTATTTCCTTTGCTGAACTTTAAGCAACTGAGAGAAACTCTTGGAGATGTATTCACTGATGTAACTGCTAGTGGTTATGTTTCTCATTAGGTCACCACAATAGTGACCAACCGACTTATAAATTCACAACTAGAGGTCAAGAAGTAAAAAATGTTTTCATATAATACCATGTTTGGGCTCTGATGAAGAACTGAGAGCAAATGTAAGGAAAATACTTGAGGTTACTTGTATGCTTATTCCAACTTGATTTAGTGGACAAAATAATGCTACATTTTGGTCATCAAAATGAAGTATTCTAAATAACAATTGACTAAATTTGAAGCAAACTATTGTATGAAAAAGTAATCTTGCTATCATCAAATGATTTTCAGAGGCTATGAAAGACAGTAAATGCCCAAATTAAGTACACTTCAGATATTTTCAACTGTGGTATGCCTTGACTCCTGCCTATGCCATAAAACGTGTGTGTGTGTATGTGTGTGTGTGTGTGTGTATGCGTGTGTGTGTGTGTGTAAGTAAATAAGAATTAAACATCCTGAACACATTAAAGTGACAGGATTATTACATATGAGAAAGAAAGAGATGAGGAAAGCCCTTAAGCTTGGAACCATAGTGTCTCTACCATATGGCTGAAAGGTAATTGGAGAAGTGGAGGAGAAAACAAGATTAAACACAACAGGAGGGAGAAGAAATGAACAAATCCATGAAAGAGAAGCATTAGAATGTCCCTTTATACTGCCATTAAAAATATTAAGTATGGCCTTTTGGCTCTCTGAACAGCACCATGGTGGTAGGCAAGAACAAGCACCTGATGAAAGGCAGCAACAGAAGAGCCAAGAAGAAAGTGGTTGATCCATTTTCTGAAAAAGACTGTTATGATGTGAAGGTGCCGGCTATGTTCAACATAAGAAATATTGGAAAAACACTCATCACCAGAGCTCAAGGAAACAAAATTGCATCTGATGGGCTCAAAGTTTCTGTGTTTGAAGAGAACCTTGCTAATCTGAAGAATGGTGAAGTTGCCTTTAGAAAATTCAAGCTAATTATTGAAGATGTTCAGGGCCAAAACTGCCTGACTAACTTCCATAGCATGGACCTCACCTGGGACAAAATGTGTTCCATGGTCAAAGAATGGCAGACCATGTTTGAAGCTCATATGGATGTCAAAACTACCGATGGTTATTTGCCTCAACAGTTCTGTGTTGGCTTTACTAAAAAACGCAACAATCAGATACAGAGGACCTCTTACGCTCAACACCAATAGGTCAGCCAGATCCAGAAGATGATGGAAATCATGACCTGAGAGGTTCAGACAAATGACTTGAAGAAAGTGGTCAATAAACTGATTTCAGACAGCATTGGGAAAGACCTAGAAAAAACTTGCCAATCTATCTACCCTCTTCATGATGTCTTTGTCAGAAAAGTAAAAATGCTAAAGAAGCCCAAATTTGAATTGGGAAAACTCATGGAGCTTCATGGTGAAGGCAGTAGCTCTGGAAAGGCTGCTAGGGATGAGACTGGAGCTAATGTTGAACTAGCTGATGGATATGAACCACCAGTCCAAGACTCTGTTTAAAAATCCAGATTTTTCATAGTGATATAAAGTCCTCTTTGTGATGGGAAAAATAGTAAGTACAGTGTTTCCTCTTTTTATAAAAATGTAAAGCAAAATATTGTAAATAGGAAAAATACACTGGTATATCATGCGAATGATTATTAGAGAACACCTTACTCATGGGCATCCTGGAAGTTGGTGAAACCAATGATGGAAAATTGCTGGCTGGATTTACAGGAACTCTACAAGTTGCATATTAAACAAGGTCAATATTAAGTGATGCAATATTAAATTAAATTACATGCAGAATGAAAGTTTTAAAAACTTAAAAGGTATCATTTCCTCAAAACCCCATTCCACTTGCCCCTGCATGTTCTCCTAAGGTTACTTCCTTTCCTTGCAGTTCTGTGGTGGATACACTGGTGTGTTCCTTCTATTCTGTCTGAGATATAGTTGATGATGTTATGGTCATTGAATGAACTCAGACACTGGTGCTTTATTTCCACTTGGAAACTGCAAATCCTACACATGATAGTTTTGCAACTCCTACAACTCTTACAAGTTTTAGAGGACTGGTTACTAAATATTTATCAGTAATCTGCTGGTCCTTATTCATAGGTAAAGGATTTATGGTAAGAGATATTCATTTCAAAACTATACAAATATTTCTTAATAATATAATATTCTATAGTGTTCTTTTTAACTGTGAATGATCTGATATGAAGAATAAAAAAAAATCAAGGTCATGGCATTGTCCTCAAAAGTCTAGAGCCTGTAAGAGAGAAAGTAAGTGACTGCACTATAGAATATTCTGAAGGCTTTAAGAAGGAGTCAGGGGAAAAAATTGTGGCACTCAGGTGAAGAAAAATAGATGCCCTTTAGCTGTAAGTAGGGATCAGGATGGCTGGTGGAAAAGACTAGTCAAAAACTCTTCTTTAGAAGAGACCTTGACAGTTTCCTATCATCTTGTTTTGAAATTGTGTATAGTATTTGCTATTTTTTAAAAATTCTATTTAACATAAAAAAGAAATATCTTGCACCAGAAAAAAAGAAGAAGACAAAATCCAAGTTAAGCTTTGGATAATAGAATAAATTTGAACTTGAGAAGTGTGGAAATAAACAGCTATGCAAACACATAGGTCATATTTGTAAATCCATCAGTTCAGTCATAAAAAAAACTGGTTGTAAACAAGACTAAAAAGGTAGGATGAGAATAAATTATGGAGGATCCTGAGGTAAGTACTGCTAAAATACACAAACAAATACAAAAGCAAACATAGTCTAAGTGGTTATTTATTGTTTTCTCTCTGAGGGCTTAACGTGTATTACCTCCAAATAAGTTCTCGGAATAGAAAGAACATTTGATTAATATCTTCGTGAGGAAAGCATCACTTTGTGCTGTCTGAAAACTCCACTGGCCATTTTCCTGTTTGCCTAGCCCCTATGATATGAATATTCCATCCAGTATTTACACTCAGGCACTTTTGCTGTGGGTTTGTTTACATTATCGCTGTCACAGTCTATGCATCCAGATTGATGTCAGTATAAACAGATGGAGATGTGTTCTCAGCTGATGAGTAACAGAAGAGCCCTTCTTATCCTGCTTCTCCCAATACCAAACCCACACACCCTCTGCCCAAGCTTCTCTTTCCACATTTCTCTTCGAATTGTTTTTAATCTCCAGGGAGGGGATGACCCACTGCCTTCCAAGCATATTTCAAAAGCAGCACTGACTAAGTAGATTTTACCAATCAGTTATTCTATTGAAGAAAACATGTACCAAATGACAGCAGAGTCACCAGCTGATGGGAAGATTTATCATGTATATAACATTGCGCTTTTGCTCAGGAGTCAGCAGAATTGCGCGATGTCTGCACTAGCTACCGTTTCTCTCAGGCTGGGAAGGCTAACACTGAAATGGGAAGTGGAAAAGATTGAATGGTGCGTTTGCTACTGAGGGGTACTTTTTTGAAAAAGATTAAACACAAATGTATAGGACAAAGCGCAACTTTTCCTTTGTAGCAGGGAAATTTGTGCTTTTATTGATGTGGCAAGGCTGCTAATTGATCATCAAGCTCATTTCCTCTTCTGGGCAGACAACTATATATTGCTTCCCAGAATCCCTCATAGTTATGATTGAGTTTTAAACAATGAAACATGAGCAGAATTGATATGTGTTACTTCCAGGCCTGGCCACAAAGTTCTCCCATGGGACACCCTCACCGCTCTTTCCTACTGACAGAGGCATGTGGCCTTGACAATCGGAAATCACATTTTGCAGATGCAGAAATGTAAGGGAGACTACTCTCACTAGACAGTGTAGGCTGCCTATAAGGAACAATTTATTTTATGTTCTTTCTATTGGCTAGAAATATACAATAGTCCCAGCCAATTTTATAGAAAAGATCAACAAATATTTAAAGAAGAAATTTGTTATGTAACAGAATCAAAAGAAGATTCAATATTCAAATTTTAAGGCAATAACTATAATCATATTAACCTATTTCCCACAATAAAATGAGGAAAACAGAGTCAGTTCTCATTTTATGAAAATGATGTAATACTAGTTAAATAAGAACAAAGACTATACAACAAAAGTAATTTCATTTATGAATACAGACAAATTTTAATTATAATATTCAGTCCATCAGATAAACCTAGTAATGCATTTAAACATTATTCCTAAGTAAGATGGCTTATCCTAGGAATGAAAGGATTACTGAATAACATATTTAATATTTTATAGAAACATTGAAGTTGATATATAAGTGTGTGTAAGGTCATACTAATACATGTTGAGTCAGTATTATATAAGAAATAGTACTATAATTTATATATATTTCACATTAGTGATATAAAGTTTATGTGACAAAAGAATGTAACTAAATTATTGCTCATTCTCATTAAGTGAGAAGTGTTATTTGTTTGGTTAAAATTCCTACCTAGAGTCCTAGCCCAGGTCCGGTGAGTGTGTGGGAGAGCTTCCGGCTACCATGCACCTACGGTACCTATTACTGGTCCCAACCCAGGCACAGCGTGGGTGAGACTGTCTTCCACCCCCTTGGGATGTCACACCACCACTCCACAGCATCTCCTCCACCCGACCCGCCAAGTAGGAATTTATACCACATTCTGGGAACCCCCAGACCCAGTCCTAGCCCAGACCCAGTGAGTGTGTGGGAGACCTGCCTCTCCCCGCTACTCCACCCTGTGCCCTCCAGGCTCAGTTCAGGCCTGGCATACAGGCCTGGGGTGTAACCCTGCAGCTGCAATCCCTGCAGAGA
>NDGN011433206.1:0-24365 GCA_002564285.1 Tympanoctomys barrerae | reverse complement strand
CCCATAGAAATACATAGCAGAGACTCGAGGAAGAGCATTCAAAGGAGCAGTATTTATGATTTCCCCGAGCTGGGTACTGTAACCACGGCACATCCTGGGGTGGAGTATTATCACCGGGCGCAGGGACAGACCTCTGCGATAGAAGAACTCACAATAGATGGATCTCACAGGCAGCTTTGAGCAACAGCCTGGCACAAAAGGCCACAGCGAATGGCTCCATTCCCCAAAGGGCACCATTACCCTGTGGTACTGGAAAGGGGGAAAACACCATATGTTGGGGGAGGAGGGCAGCAGTGGGGGTAGGCGGGAGGGAGGAGTAGAAGGGGAGGGCGGGCAGGGACACTGCTGACCTCCTCCGCCACAAGCTGTGTGCCTCTCTGTGCCACACTTCATTTCGTAAGAAAGCACGATTGCGATGTTATCTTATGAAACATAGGCTAGACAGCAAGTAAAGTGCATAACAAGAACAAAATATCTGGCCAGTCCCCATCAGTTCCTATCTGCCTTCCCCTGTGCTGTCCCTTGGGTCACCCCCAGTGCTCTTGGCCAAGCAGCCCCATGAAGAGACTAGCTCTGGGAGGTGCTGAGGACCCTGGACCCGACCCGCCCATCACTCTCATTCAAGAGAGAAGCTCTGCTCCAAGAACATTTGGCGCTGGTGTGCAGAAGCCGAGAGGCGGGGATCTGTCAGTCTGCCGTCCCTGTGACCTGAGCTGCGAGTCCTCTCAGTGCCGTCCCAGCCTGGGCTGTGGCCCCACCTTTGCACCTGCCTTAGAGGAGAGACGGCCTCTGCCTGCCTCCTTTGTCTTCTCTGCTCTCAGATGATAGCCAACACTCGGGACCCAGGACCCTGGTAAGGGACAGTGGCAATGTCTAGGGGGATGCAGGGACCCACAGATAGGCCCAAGGGGATGTGGTGTGGTGCTGGGGTCACTGGGCAAGGAGCGGTCAGGGATGGAAGTGCCCATGGGAGGGCAAAGATGGGACACACAGCAGGCATCCTGCCTCAGCTCCCTGCAGGGTCACTGTCTGTGGGGTCTGTGCTGGACTGAATGATGTTCCCCCTCACTCACATCTACTGAGACCTCAGAATGGGAACTTATTTGAAAACAGTATCTTCATAGAGGTAATTACATCAGGGTCTTACGATAAGACTATTCTGGCTTGAGGGTGGGCCCCACATCCAATGACAAGTGTCTTCATAAGAAGAAAAGGGGACCTAGGAGAACATAAGGTGCCTGTGTGAAGACAGGGGCAGGGCCAGGGATGCTGTGGCTATGCAAGCCCAGGGTCCCTGGGGGCTGCGGACACTGGCCTGGAGGGTCCTGCTCGTGGAGCTTTAGGAGGGATCATGCTGCCACCATCTTGAATTCGACTTCCGCCTGCTGGAGCGTAGAGCATCCAGGCCACCTGGTGCTACGCTGTTATGGTCATCGTAGGAAGCTCAGTCGGGGCTGCTTAAGGAGCTCAGAGGGGAGGAATGAACCCACAGCACTGTCCAGGCCTGCACGGCATCACTCAGTGGACCCCTGGCCCACCACGTCAGGGCCTTGAGCCTGCAGAGATCACATTATACACGGGGCAGCAGGGAGACCTTGAGATTTCTGGCCGTGGGCTGGATCAAGCTCAACCATCCAGCAGCTGTGAGGCCAGCGCCCCCAGCTGGAGCCCAGCTGTGGTACTCATGAGCTGAGTTGTTCCTAGCCATAGGAGGCCTTTGTCCCCTGGGAGGTGGACTGGGTCAGCTGAATACAAACAAGGCAGGAGGCCACTTCCCAGCTGCTCTGAAAGCCACCCCTGATGTGACAGTCCTGAGTGCCTAGCCCCAAGGAAGACTCCAAGACGCTGCCCACGAATCAGAAAGTTCTCCAAGGCCAGGGACCATGGCTTCCTGATCTGCTCCTGGTGTTTCCCCAAGGTCTAGCCCAGTCTGGTGGCTCATAGCCCCCTTACGAAGGGAAACCATCCCAGAGCCCCAGGGAGGCCACTATAGCTCCTTTTCCCCCACATCCCAGCCACATCGATGTGCCTTCAGTCCCAGGATGCAGCTGGCTCCTTGTCCCTCCAGGGATCTCTGATCTCTTCCTTTCCTTTGAGAGGGGCGGCGCCCTTAACAACCCCAATCTCCACTGCATGTCAGTACCTTTTCTCCAAGGATTCTAAGTGCTGAGTGCAAAAGCCACATCAGGTCTTGCTTCCCATCAAGTGCCAGGTGGACAGGCTGGACAAGTGTGTGGCAGCGGGCAGGGAGCCCTGGCCTGGGGCCCCGCCCCAAGGAAGCTCTGGGTGGCGGAGTCCCCCGCATCCCACCTCTTCCACTGGCCTTGCCTCTAGTCCATAGCTCTCTCTGTGGCTGAGATTCTGGGTCTGGTACGATCTAAATTAATGGCACAGAGCATAATGTGATGGTCACTGATCAGGAACCCACAGGGTGACTGTTCTAGGGACCTGACTGTTGCCTAGATCTTTTCTAGGAAAATGTCTCCCAAGTAAGTGGGATGTAGGAGGCAAGTTCTTCTTTTTATGTATTCGGTTGTTATAGGGTCTCACTATGAAGCTCAGACTCATGGTCATCCTCCTGCTTTCAGCCTCCCCAGCACTGGGATTACAGGTGTGCTACGCCCAGACTCTCGCCGGTGTAGCGTGCCCTGGGGATCGAACCCTGGGCTCTGCGCTTGCCTAAGCTTGCCTAAGCTGGCACTTTAGTCCACTGAGCTATCTTACCTGCTTAGGAGGCAAATTTGGTAGCATTCAAAATGGATTTTCCCCTGCCTTGGGCTCTGTTGAGCAACACACGCATGATCCTGGCACCCCCTGCACAGCAGCCAGGGGCAGGCACTGTAGTCGCTCCCATTGTACAGATGGAAAGGGGCCAAACACCCTCCAGGCCACTGCGGTTCTGCTGTAGGGCTCTCCTGAGGTTGGGGCTGCATAACTAGAACGCGAGCATGAATCAGAGGACTGGAGACAGAAGGGAACTGGCCAGGGAGGAGTCATCTTGCAAGCTACCAGTCAAGGGTCTGCCCTGGGCAGGGTCCCCTGTCCTGGTACTCAGCTTTGCCTTTCCTCAAGATGTGGCTGAGGGACAGTAGCTGCTCCTGTAGGTTGAAGCAGGCCACTGTCCCTGGCATGACAAACATCCTGCCTTTATATACAAAGGGCTGGCGATGCCCCAGCGCCTCCAGGAGAGCCCTGGGTTGCACTGCTCACGGGTAACCAGGGGTCAGATCACCCTGAACACCTCATCTGGGCTCAGTCTCTTTGAGCCAGGACCCTGTCGCCCTGCTGTAAGCCTCTGAGCCTGGAGTTCCTGCTCTGTAGGATCTGTCCCACCTGATCTCATCACCACAAGGAGCAAGCAGTCCATGTACCAGGAGGACAGTTTTCTATAAACAAACACCAAGATTCTGCACAGATCACCTGACCTCTGTTTTTTCTGAAAGAGAAAGACTTTGACACTTGTCAGGTTCAGAGAAATAATTGGGGAGTGGAGGGGTGGGGAATGCCTGTGAGCACCATGCTGGGGCCTGGCAGGAGGTGCACCCCGAGCCAAGGTAACCTTGCCTTCTCACCAGGCCACTACTGCTGCCTGTCACTGCTGTCAGGGACACTGCAGGAATGGTACAGGAGATATGTGACAGGAGCCCTCCTGGGTCTCTGGGTCCAACCCAGGGTGGAGTATAGGAAGTGTGGGGAGCTCTCCAAGGTGCTAATGGACCACACTGGGCCTGGAGGGCCCTGTGTGCAGAAACGAGCTGGCCCGTGGCTGTGCAGAGTGGGGATGGTGACTTGGGCTCCGCCTTGGGAGCATGCGAATGACAAGGCTAACAAAAGAGGTCCTTGGGACACAACTTGTGAAGACAACATTGCAAGGCCCAGACCCTGGCCACAGGCTGCCTTCTGCCCTTCTCCCTTCTGTTTTTAATTTTTTACTAGTATACCTGTGCACTAGACACTAGAAAATGTTTGCATCCCTTGTGTGGAACCAGTGCCTGTGAGTACACACTTCATCCTTTTCCCATCCCTTCCCCCCTCCCCACCTCCTAATCCCTCTCCCTTAAGAACCATCTATCTTCCCATTTCCTATAACATTTTATTTGTCCTTTAGTCTCGCTCATGCCAGACACCTGACAGCCTTCCCCTGCTCAGGTTCCTGGGAGCAGGAGACCCTGGCGTTGCTCAGGGCAGGACTGAGAACAGGCTGTGCAGGCGCTTGGCTCGCCCTGCAGAAGGAGCTCACAGAAACCTCACCTGCAGAGTTTGGGTACTGTGTGGGGCTGGGTCAGGAGCAGGGGGCAGGCACGTGGGTGGTGACGTATGATCTGCACACAAGGTGCTGGCCTTTGTCCTTCCATGGTGCATCCCCTCCCTGGAGGCTCCTGGTACATCTGGAACCTTAAGGGTGTCCTGAGGAGAGACTCGGCCCAGCCGCCCACCCAAGTCAGACTACTGCTAATCAAAGTGCTGCTTTCTGTAGCAAGACAGAGAGCAAGACAGAGCCAAGTCATCCGAAATTCTATCCTGCCACTGAGGGTGACATTCCTCTTTCTTGATCCTAAGACAGGAGTCCTCAGCAGGAAGCAGGATGGGCAGGGAAGGACCCAGGCAGCTGGTGGCAGGGAGAGCAGAGGTTTTGCCTTCCGTAGCTCTGTGAGACCCTGCAGGGCCAGCCTGCTGGTGCCCTCATGCTGCCGGAGCGTAGCTCTTCCACAGCCACTGCCCAGCAACTGCTGCAGCCAACTGCACTGAGCCCTCGCTCTACTTCTTAGGATCTCAGCCAGCCCTCTTGGACAAGCAGGCAAGCAAGAGCTGATGAGCACCCTCCACCGCCATGATCTTTCCATTCCCCTCTAGAAATGGTTAATAACTCAACTCTAAAATCTGAGATGATGTTTGACGTCCCTAACATACTTGAACATTCTTAGGGTTTTGCTCAGACAGACCCCATGGAGAATGTGAACAGACCCAGTCAAAGAGTCTCTGGGAGGGAAGTCAGGGCACTGGCACGGGCTGGCTCCCTGGGCCTCTGTGTTCTGGGTGGGGCAAGGAGTCATAGTGTGAGGAGCTCTCCCAAGTCCGCCTGTTATAGTTTGTGTCTGTTGTCCCTCCAAAGCCTCATGAAGTCATGGGGTGTCTTCTAGAGTTTGTAATTAATTCATGATCCAATGCTGGAATTATGGGTGTGAGTGCTACACCTGCTCTGGGGAGGATAATCTGTGTACAAGGGCTGGGGAGATGGCTTAGTAGAGTAAGTGCTTGCCTGGCAAGTGCAAGGGTCTGAGTTCAATTCCTGGTTCCACCAAAAAAAAAAAAATCTGCATACAAATATAAGGAGGAGAAAGAGGCTAAAAGCTGCAGCTGTGCCCCTCCCTTTGTTTTTTTACTGTTTTCTGCCTCCATGAACTGCTGCCCTCGCCATGTGCCGCTCTGCCTTGGAGCCAGCTGAGTATGGACTGAAACTTCCACTAACTGTGAGCTAAATAAATCTTTCCCTCCTTAATTCTGGGTGTTGGGTATTTCGTCCCAGCAATGAAGAAAAAGTAACTGAGATGCCACCTAATGAGATCTGATGGGTGGGTGCGGGTGCCCAGATGCGGCAAGGTGGCAGACAGGGAGCCACTTGGAGCAGGTGAGTACCAGGTGACAGGTGATGCTTCATAAGCCCCCAGAGCAGCCCTGAGAGTGGCCAGAGCATGGCACTATGCCAGGATGGGCGCTCTTGATGCTGCCCCTAGGGTGCCTGGCCAGTTCCGGAGCGGGCAGGGAGATCTGCGCAAGGCACATCTGCCCTGTGACCATCACAGGCAGGGCTCCTTTGAGAGAAGAGGGAAAAAGTGTTGAGTGATGCAAAGAGAAATGAGCGCACAGAGGGCGATGGAGGTGCACTGTTAAACCCTGCTAATAGGAACAGTACTGCAGCTTGGTAAATTGTCTGGGCAGAATATGGTGAACTGAATAAAATATGAAGGAGGATCAACCAGGTAGCAGTGTGCTGAGACCCAGCTGTCCCTCCAGGCTGCCTCTGGCTCCAAAGGCTCTCCCTGAACTGGGAGGACAGACCCTGAACTGCCACGGAGTGGGACCAGTGCCCCCTCAGCTTCCTCTCCCCAGTCTAGAAGTCTCATCTCCCAGAGTCTGGCAGGGCCACGTGCGAGTCCTGCCCCTCGGGGCCTCTTAGCTTCCAGCACACGTGCTTGGTTCTCTATCTGCACGGGCTCCTGGCAAGTTGCAGTTATGGGGACTGCTCAGACGGTCAGGCTGACAGGTCCCTTAGAGGTCCTGGTAGGTTTGGGACCTCGGCTGCGCCTCGCCCTGCACCTAGCCCAGCTCTTGGCATCGGTGTCCTGGCAGCTGCAGAGGCAGGGGCTGGTGTGCTGCCTTGCCTGGTTGCAGCTTCTGTCCTAAGTCACCTAGTGAGCTCTCAGCACTCAGGGTTGGCTGCAGTCCCAGGCACAGGGTCCCCTCACCCAAGCCACCCCTAACTCAGTTCTGCATTTAGCCTGTCCTGGGCACCTGAGCCAGCGGAGCCTGAGCTGGCTCCGCCTCGGTGTAGCTGGCAGCCTGGGAGCACCACAATGATCACACGAGGGCTGCTGCTCAGGGCCCCTGGGTGTCATGCCAGGCTTCGAATTGCAGCTCTCCTGGGGATTACTGACTGCAACCTTGGGCACATTCCTTAACCTCGCTGGGCCTCTGTGGCCTCTTATATAAAATGGACATCCTGTTAGGATCTGCCATGTGGACGTTCTGTGGATTTAACGTGTGAGACGCATTCACGCTGTGCCAGGTGCGTGGTGCACTTCAGCTTATCAGACAGCAGTGGGGGACAGGGACTCAGGGAGGCCACCTAGACCTCCAAGCTCAAGCTCACAGAAACAACTTCAGTGCAATTTCGTTTTTCTGCTGAAAGGATTCTGCTTCCATGGAGCGTATTTCAGATGTGCATCCACACGCTAGGAGCTAATCACCTCTTCAGTCTCCACCAAAACCTTCCTCACCCGCAGCCCATGGTTGAAAAGGGCTTAGAAAAACCAGCTCCGAAGCCTCGGGGGGGGCGTCAGAGCCAAGTCACTGGATCAGGGCCCCCTGGGGATCCAAGGGGAGGGGACACAGCTGGCTTCTCTGTGCTGGCCTGGAGTGGACCATGAGGACTCTAAAGGCAGGCAGGCCTTCCTGGCTGCTTTGTGGAAACAATTTCGATTCTCTTTGTTTTTATTCGAAGTGTCTGTGAGCATCTGGAAGTTATAAAGCACACTAATCGCCTGGATGCTGTCCTCAAGCCACACTCCTGCCGGGCTGGCAGGGAGCAATTTTAATCCCACAAAAGGAAACCTCATTTGAGAAGTATTGATTTTAAATACCCTCCCATCTCTTTCACTTACAGTCAGCCCCCGGACGCTGGGCAGAGCCCGCGCTGCCAGGCCGCACAGACGGCTCTCACAGCTCCACCGTCACCGAGCCTGGTGCCAGTGATGTAGAAAGCCCCGGCCTCGAGCACGGGGCGGCTCCTCAGGCAGCTGTTTCCTCGAGGCTGTGCACATGGCTGCTGGGAGTTTGTGTGGGTGGGAGTCAGGGGTGCTGCCTGGGTGCTGGCTGGCCCAACACAGCCGGGTCGGGCAGCCCCTTGCCAAGACACAGGCTCAGCCCTGGCCCCAACGCTGAACGGCTGTCCCTGGCAGAGGCCTCCATGCTCCGGGCAGCCTGTCCACCCTGTCCACCCATGCTCTGGATTCTAGTCTCCTGCCCGTGGGGCCTTGGGTCACTCTTCTTCCTGCCATTTGTTCCAAATCCTTCTAGATGCCTCTGTAATGTCAAACACTGCCTCCTCAAGGGACCTTCTAGAACTGCGGCAACCCATACGCTCCATGTCCCCCTCTGTCCTCCCTGCCTCCAGCGATCAGAGCTGTGCAGTTAAAGGGTGCTTCCAGGTGCTCTGGGCACTTGCCTTGGCACAGCCTGTCCCAGGGCCTGTCCGGGTCTGCCCAGGCTGAGCGCCTGCCTGTCACCGTATTGATTTGTATGACGCCTGCTGCAGCTCATCTGGAAACAGAATTGCATCTCAAATCCACAAGACCGAGCTTACGGCCTGCCCAGCATGAGTGGCTGAAGCCTGCCGTAGCCCAGGACGCTGAGCCCCACAGCAGGAGACTCAAGATACAGCCCCAGCTTTCTGGGCCTCATCTCTAGAACAGCTGACTGCCTAGTGCCATCCACCCCCGTGGCTGCCCAATCAGGACAGTGGGACGGTGCTGAACAGGACACATGGGACAGGGGCCCCTCACGTCCTCCTTGAAACCTGTCCATGAACCTCTGGGAGTACGCTGCCTGATTTTCCTCTAAAGTAGGTCCGTCCGTCACCCTGGACAGTGATTGTGTGCTGTCACCTGTCCCCGCAGCCTGGGCTCAGGGCTGTCTGAGGCCCTCGGTGTGGTGCAGGAGCAAGAGTAGCTCCATGGCCTTGGCCTCCCTCCCACCCAGGAGCTGTGATAACAGCAGAGACCTCAGAAGTCACAAGGCCTGGAGATAGGGTCCCAGCCTGGCCATGGAGGCCCAGCTTCCTGCCTCAGATTCTCAGAGCCTAATGACGGCATGTTCTTGAGCCCTGCGCTGGCCAAAGCTTTCCCCTCCTCTGCAGCCCCCTCTTGCCTTGAGGCAAGGCTTTGCTCCTCTCTGGCTGCCCCAGTCCACAGCATCTTCATTCACTGAGGCCCAGCTCAGCCCCACCTTCCTCCGGGAAGCCCACCTGGCTCTCCTGCTATCTCCACAGCACCTGTCATCCTGCACCAGTGACTGGACAGCTCTGCTCAAGCGCTGGTGCTGAAGGAGAAGGCCATGATGGCTGCCAAGCTTTCAGAACCACTTACAGCCCTGCCGCACCCTTGCCTGGTAATGCAACCTGATAGTGCTGCGTCCCGGAAATGGGTGGAGAGATTTATTTCACCCTGCATAGGCAAACGGGCAGTTATTTATTTTGACTCTCTTTGGCTGTCAATTCACTTGATGAGAAACAGAAATGGAGCAATGGGTTCTGGAACAAAAAATTTTGTCTCGACTGCATTTGTATTCAAATGGGCAAAGTAAATTCCAGCATGCCCAGAGCAGCGCCTGAGTGTGCAGCGGTGTCCGTGGCCTTCTACCCTGGGTGGGTGTCCCAGATGAAGAGCGAGGCTTCTGAGCAAGCCTTGGGCAGCCAATCTGTTAGGCAGCCATGCAGGCGCACCACCGGGAGGGACCCTGTCCTCCCTGCTGCTGCAAAGGCAGCCTAGTGAAGAATTATCAGGTATCATAGCAGAGACCAGGAAGAGGAGAGTGAATAGACAAGGTGCAATTTTATCTCCACACCTGTTGGGCAGAGGCTGGTGACACTGCGGCTGCTCCTAGCAATGAATGCTTAGGGCTTGGCAGTCAGTGCCAGCCTCACCTAAGCTTGCGGCCTCTCGCGTACAGGTCTTCAGCAGCCCCCAGAAGCTGGAACCCTGGCCTCTCCTAATCCTTCTGCCGCCAGTGTGGGCTCTTGGGGAGGTGGAGCAGCTGTCATGGGGGAGCTCCTGGCCTTCTCTGTGTGGACCCGAGACGGGCCTCACCGTGCCTTTCCTGTTTCCTGGCCCTGGAGCAGGATCCCTGCATCCGCCTCTGTGGGACACACTTCCTGCAGGGCCGAAGATCTTGATCCAGATAATGGAAGTCCTGGGCTCTGGCTCTATGCCTCTCAGGTGTGGGCTCGCTGGCTTGGGGTAAAGCAGGTTTCATGGGGGTGGGAGGGAAGGGAGGGCCCACAGGTGGCTCCGAGCAGCCTTGCTCTCAGCTCGGTGGCCGTCAGAGCATCCGGAGATGCAGGCAGGTGGACATGCAGGTGCTGCCAGATCCACAATCCTGCCCTTCCCCCTGCCCTTTCTCTTGCCCACACCTGGGAAAGCCATCTATGGCTGTCTTTTATGGGAGTGCTCTTCCAGGGGACCTGCCAGAAGCACAGGCACTGAGCCCTTGGCTGGCTGTGGGCTTCTGCTGAGCCTGCTATTCAGCCTGAAGTCTCGCCCCAGGGCCCACACCCCACTCCTTGTCCATCTCTGTGCCATCTCCCGACACACACAGCTTCCCTGAGACTCAGGCAGCCACTTGGAAACAATCTGGTCACAGGCAGAGCTAAGGGAGAGGAGACAATGCCAGTGAGGCAGACACGGGAGTGGGCAGTTAGCCACCCAGGTGGCGCCAAGGGGACATCTGGGGGCTACTGAAGACCTGGATGAGAGAAACACTCCCATCTCTCCCCAGTCAGCTATAGAGAAGTCATGCCCTTGGGTTGGCTTGCTGTGCTGGACGCTTCACACTGTGTCAGTAGCTGTGACAGAGGCCATGTGACCTGTGAGGCCTCCTGGCCCTCTCCAGAGAAAGTGTAAGGGGCTAGTGAGGCAAAGGGGGAAAGAAGGTGGGCCAAGCCACAGGGTGGCGAATAAGTGTCTCTGGGGAGAGGTTATATGGGCTGGGGCATGTGGGTGTCCCCAGGCTATGTGAGTGAACTGCAGGCCACGAGGACCACATCAGCCTGGCCTTCTTCATCTGTATAGTGAGGGGGAGGTGGACAGGGAAGGGCTGAGCCCCAGAGGGAAGATCCAGAAGTCAGGTTATGGCATGTGGCTGAAGAGAGATGACTCTTTCAAGGTGCTTGACTATTCCACAGAGAGCGGGCCGTGGTGGGATATGGCGCCAACCCACAAGCCCTCCAGTTTTAGACCCTAAGCCTTGAGCCCTTCTCCAAAATCACTGTGCCTCTTCCTTTGCTTAAACTGTCCAGCCAATCTCACAGACTTGGTCTTGCTGGGTCTCAGCTGTCTGTCAGGCCCACTACCGGCGCACCACGGAGTTCAGAGAGGGACAGTGGCAGCACTTTGGGGGTCACACTGCCCTGATGTGGCCGAACCTGGGTCAGTTCTCCAATAATTCTTCATCTTTGTCCTCTTCTTCCTCTTCCTCTTCTTTTTTTGTTTTGGCCATACTGGGAATCGTACTCGGGACTGTGGACTTGTCAGGCAGGGGCTTACACCCCTGAGCTATCTCCCGTCCCCTAGTTCTCCAATTCTTTTCCTGCCTCTTGGCCCCTCTTCACCCTAGAGCCCAGAAACAAGTCTACTTTCTCAAGGCTCTCCCGTGAGGCTGCTCTGTCCTATGGCTCTGCTTCTTCTGGGTTCTCTGGGATGTAGGAGCAGCGACCGCAGGGTCCTTCCAGCCCCAGTCTTGCCTTGGGGCCTCACGGCATGCAGGCCTGGCACCCGCACTTCAGAGCCTGCCCAGCACAGCCCAAGGCCTGTGCCTGCTGCTGGTGGGCCCGAGGCAGCCCCCAGCCTCCTGGGCCTGGGATCGGATTTATCCGAGCTGCGCCGCAGCCAGCCCAGGGTCAGCCTGTGCATGCAGTAGAGTGTGAAGTGGAGCAGCAGACTCACCCCTTGCGGCTCTCACACTCCTGAGATGAGGCGGCCCCATTAACAAAACACCTTCATTTTTAGGGAACTCGTGTTCACAGCTTGCCCGGGAGAGCCCGCCCCCACAAGTTAGGATTTATATTTTATTACAAGGTGAAAAGAGACAAAAAATCTTCACGGGGGAAAAAAAAGCCCGCTGACTCTTCACAGCAACTCCCAGGGTATTTGATTTAAAGGGACATTGTCATCTTTAATGTTTTCATCCAGAGGAATTAGAGAGCACCACTGTGGTAATTTAGAAGCTCCTGATTTAGGGGCAGCCTCCATGGTCTGGCCACACTGTATTTCCCTTTTTATGGCTCCAGAGAGTATTTTCTGAAAGATAATAATGTTGGGTGATATTTCTCCTTTGTCATATGGCGGCCTGAGAAGAAAATTAAAATAGGTCCTTTCCTCGCCACTCTGAGTCCAGGCTGCGCACTGGGAGGGGGAAGAGTGGTGTGGCCACGTCGGTCCATGTTCTGTTCTCCAGGTGTGATGCTGCCTCCTGGTGGCGCTTTCCCACCTGGGGATCCTGCAAGTGACCTTTTACTGCTGTGCGCTCTGACCCAACCCAGCCAATGGTCACAGACGCCTCCCAGGCACATCTTCCTGGTGCCCACATGGGCTCCCGCTCAGGATTCCAGGGTCTGCTGCATCCTTGGCCCTGCTCCACCTTTCTCGGCCTGGCCATGCTCAGACCCCTGTCTGCCTGCTTCCTCGGGTCAACTGACAGCCCAAACTCTGTGGCCTGGCGCTGTGAGCAGGCCACGGTGTGTTCGCTGCCTCCTGCATCCCTCCCAGTACACACCTTGACTGCACTACTCAGCTCCCTGCGGAGTCACCTGTGGCCTCCTTGTGCGTTCTGGCCAAGGGAATGTGTCCGGGGCATTGCGCACATGTGCTCACAGGACCGGAAATCTACTACCCCTTCCGCCCTCTCTGTCCGTTTACACGCTGGCCAGCTGAGGAAATCTGAGGCCCAGGTCCCTGTACCACTGTGCAACAAACTGGACTCTGGCCCTGAACTCCTACAGGAATGAAGAATACATCTGCATCATGTGACACCACAAGCCACCAGGGTTGTCTGTGCCTGCACTCGTTCCCCATTTCCCACAAGGCCTGCTGTTCTTGCTCTCTTTCCCTCTTCTAGAATTCTCTCCTGCTTCTCCCTTGTCCATCTCACTCACCTACTCAGAGATCGCCACCCACCTCACACTGCAGACCTACACACTGTCCCCATGCCCAGCTTGTCCCCATTCCTATCTGCAGCCCAGACCTCACCCTCGAGCCCATTCTCATGCTCCCAGCTACCTACGCTACCTTGCTATCCAGGTGCCTGACATCTCAGCACCCTTAACTTGGGTAACCCCGATCTTAACCTCTTCGGCCCATTGTTCAAGACATATCTATGACCTGACCCCTTCCTTCTGCCACTGTTCCCATCACCTGGGCGGAGGCCACTGCCATCTCTCACCTGGGTTACTGATTGATTAGCCTGCTTCTGCAGTTGCTCTGTAATTGTCTTTTTCTCAAAACAGCAGTGAAGTGATTCTTCTAAAGCAGTCAGAACCCATCACTCTCTGCTTGAAGCCTTGCAACGACTCTGTTCTATCCAGTGTGAATACCATCCCATGCTGGTCTTCAGAGCCCCTAGGGTGACACACTCAAGCCCTCTAGCCCCCCCCTCCCACGGCCGGGGGTCTTCCTCTGCTGCTTGCACGGCTGGTGCCCTCCCATCTCAGTGCTGGTTTCCCGTTGCTGCCTGCTAGCCACCTTGCCTAACCTCCCCCTGGATTCTCTCTCTTTTTTTTTTTTTTAATTTTAGGGATGGGCCTACAGGGCGTTCAGGGTCTCACTACTAGATTGGATTCGTAGTGATCTGCCTGTTTATAGCCTCCTAAGAGCTGGGATTGCAGGTACATGCCACCACACCCAGTCTCAATTGCTGTCTCAGTGCACTCTGGGGGCGGGGCCAGCACAGCAGGCCTACGGATTAAAATCCCTGCCCCTGTGCCTGCTTGCAGGTACTTTAATCTGCTGAGCTATTTGGCCGGCCCTCTGTGTACCCTCAAAAGTGCCCGTTACATCCTGACCCGGGGGTGTCTGTTGTGTATCTTCATGCCTCCCAGCCATGGGAATTCCATGAGAAAAAGGAACTTGGAATTGAAACCTACTAAACTGCGACAGCCTAGGACAGCTGTCAGAATGGCTGTGAGCTGCTTCCGGTGGCTGGGTGGGGGTGGCATCATGCAGGCTCAGGTGCTGGTTCTACAGGGACATCGCTGAGGCCACTTGGTGGAACAGCCTGATCATGCCAACCGCATCAGGCTGCCCTCCAGAACCGGTCACTGCAACCTTTGATGGAAACCATCCCTAGGAGGTGGCCTGCCAGAGCCAGAACAGCGGCTTGTCGCACCAAACAGAATCGCTGGACCTGATTCTGCATGAACGCATTGTATCCCACGCGCAAGGTCTCCAAGCATTTTGCAGACCTGTATTAGCTGGCTTTGACGACATCCCTGGCTGTCAGAAGGAGAACTGCTTCCCTGATTAAGGAAGTAGAATGGCTGTATGTTCATGGTTATATTGGACACTCAGGCCTTGGGACGCTGGGAGCAGAGCATGTGCACGCCTGTCCTCTGGCCAACGCACGGGCTCAGACATGTGGCCCCGCATCCACGTGGACGGGGCTCTGGGGGCGCCAGCCTAGTTCCAAATCCTTGGTCTGCTGGCCCCAGTGGGGTGGCCATCGGCTAGGGGGATGGTCAGTCCTGGCCACCCATGGGTTGAATTAAGAGATGTGTAGCGCGACAATGGGAGCACGAGGGCATCAGCCTTCTCGACGGGTTAGCCCAGCTATCCGTTCACAGCTAGTGGGCTACTCAAAGGTGGGGTCTCTTTGGAGGACGTGGATCATGGGGCTGTGACCCAGGACCTCTGTGCAGTCCCTGCCAGCTCCTCTTGTCTTTGCTCGGCTTCCCATGAGGCCAGCAGCTTTCTGTCCCGAGGTCTCTGTCTTTGAGCCTGTGACCATGGACTGCGACCGTAAGTCACATCAAATCTCTTTTCCTCCAAACAGTTTATGTGAGGTGTTTGGGTCCCAGTGATAAACAGCTGACCTATCACAGAGCAAGTTACTTAATCTCTCTGTGCTTTCTCTAAATGGGGATGTCTGGTATCACTGTCCTAGGATTGTTACTAAATGAGAGGATGTTAAATTGGCTGTCGATAGAGGTTGTTAGTTGCGACAGCAAAGCAAGTGGCCCCAGCCTCTTGCCCCCCGATTCCTATACGTGGATTCTGTGTGCCTCCCCAGATTCCAGTCCTCCAAGGTTCTACATGGCAGACGGAACTCCAGAAGCTCGATGCTTCAGCTGGGCTGGGCGTTGGTGGCGCAGGTGGACAGCAGTGGGCTGTCAGTCCTCTCTAGAGAGAGCCTCTCCCCACACGCTGGCACCTAGCAGTTCAGAGCCTGCCAGAGATGAGGCACCAGGGGGCCCTTGCGGAACAGGCTGGCGACCAGGAGGCACTGTAGTTTAGTAGAAGAGAGCCGAGGCTTTGAAGCTGGACTCCTGGAGCCCAGCCCTGTCCGTAGCTGTCTGAGTCTAAGGCATAGGCGACTTAGTTTTGAGCACTGTGCTCTGGGCCTCATCTGCAGCAAGGGATAATGACAGTGCATCCCTTGCAGACTGCTGTAAGGATTCACACACTCACTCGGAACAGATCAGCGTCGGCTACTGAGGCTGTGTCATTTCCTGCAATTACTTACGTGGCTTCCAGAGCACACTCTGTGCCAAGCTGTGATCCCTGCGACACTGGCTCCAGGGCGGGAGGCCTCTGCTGTGTGCCAGGCACTGTCCTGCCCTTATCAGGTGGGCTTCCCACCATGGCCCTGAGCTGTTTCTTCAGCAGGGCGTTCATAGAGAGAGGGACAAGGCAGGCCTGCCACGTCACTACCCCTTTCCCAGTGCCCAGCCCAGAACTTGTTGGGAGTGTACGCTAGGCATGTGTGGACCCTGCGAGCAAAGGGCACTCACTGGTTGCTTCAATTTGGGGCATTTCCTTAAACTCACGGTGCTCAGAGAAGAGGCCCAAGAGCTTCCTTTTTTTCTGAGTTTGGGACTTCCAAGACCATGGCTGTTGCATCTGATAGCTTCCTCCAATAAATGAAGCCATTTGACACTGGCTGGGGGTGACTCAGGTCCCTCTTGGAGCTCCATATCCTCTGTGGAGACCTGAGGGAGAGCTGATGGCCACGCAACCCACCCCGGAAGCTCCCAGCATCAGAGCAGCCTTCCCTGAGGGTTAGGAGCAGGGGCAGGCACCTAGGACGCCATTCTGTACCCAAAGGGGGGGCTATGAGAGCCCGGGCCAGGGGGCATTGTGACTCTGGGGACCATGCTGCTGTCCCAGGAGGACTCACTCCGGCTCTGAGGACCACTTCCTGCATCTTGGGCAGTTTGGGAGATGTTCTGTTTGCAGGTACCACTGAGCCTGGGGAGGTATTCATTGCCTGATCCTTCTGAGACGCTGGTCCCTAAAGCAGAGGATTTGGCTCCAGTCCAGTCCAGTCCAGTGCAGCGCATTTCCAGTCAGGCTGCCTGAACTCTGGGGCCTGTGAAGGTTTCACCCGCCCAGCAGCCTGGCCAGGACTGTGTGCAGAGGGGCTGAGGCCTGTGTTTGGGTGCCAATGATTATAAACTTGAGTGGCGTCTGCACCTTTTACTGTAGGCAAGATCAATAATCCCTTCCTACTTCAAAGGGAGGTGGGCACAGGAGTGTGTGGGCTCAGCGGGGCCCACGTGGCCAGAACCCCCAGTCCCTCTTTCTAGAGCCATTTAGCCTGAGTTCCTCCCTCCTGCCCCACACCACTGCTGCCAGAGCTCTCGATCAGCAGCGCCCCCAGCTGCCGGGGCTCTCCTCCTGCCTTCTCACGTGATGCTTTCAAACTCTTCCCAGTGGCATTGGCTGGCAGGGAGGCAGGGAGGTTGAGGCAAGTGCGGCCATGAATATTCCAGAGTGGACAATCAGCCTTTGAAGGATGGAGAGCTGACCTGAGGGGGCCAGGAGCCCTTCCCGGCCCGGGCCTTCATTGTAAATTTAGAGCATACGAGGAAAGCACCGTGAGAACAGGCACGCTGCCATTCCACTCCAGTTACAGCTACCGACTGCTCGGAGGCAGAGAGGCTGCCTTCCTTGAACGGCTGCTGCGGGCACTTCGACTCCTCCCTCCCCGCCCTCCCTGCCCTTCCCGCCCTTCCTGTCCTTCCCGCCTGGGGTCTTGAAAGGTGCACACCCCTGGTAGAAGCAACGGGAAGTGGGGCCTCTGTGTTTGCGCAGTTGGGGAAGACAGGACCCAGGACAGATGGGCAGGACCTGCACCCTGCAGCTTCGGGCAGCCACCTAGGACTGTCACTAAATGAGAGGATGTTAAATTGGCTCTCGATAGGTCGTTAGTTGTGACAGACACGCCAGGCAGCCAGGCATGTTTGGGGGAAGCTATAGGCTACTGCTGAGGCTGCCTTTAAGGGGCAGCCACACTGCTCCTCTTCCAGCTTGTCCTGTCCTCACAGCTGCCCCTCCGTCAGTGACATCTGTACGTCCTGCTCCCCCAGGCTGAGGTCTGTGTTTTCTTGGGAAGCTCTCATCACAGGGCACTGCCTACCATACACAGGCAAGGATTCTGTGCACACCCACGCAAGCCCCTACATGTTCCTCGGTGGTCCTTGGGGAAGACGGGTGGGCATGGTCAGCACTTCGGAGGATGGCTAGACCCAGGCTCACTCTGCTGCCCCAGGCTGGGGGTGTGATAGGGGAGGTGTGTAGACCTCCATCTCCCTCAGGAAGACAGCCTGCTTATTCTGTCCCCTCAGTGTCTGCAGGGGACCCTAGCCATTTTCCCTTAATTATTTGTCCTCTACTCCTCTTAGACCCAGCCTCTGTCACTCTCACCTATAGGTCTGAACAGCCACTGGACCAAAACACTTAAATGTCCCATCTTGCTCTAGGCAGCTTCCTGCATGCTCCTCCGGTGGCCAACATCCTCACCAAGGTGCCTGGCAGGAGGTGAGCTGCTGGCCCAGGTGTGCTGGGCATGCCTAGCGGGCAGGGTTGGTGATCTTTCCCGACACAGAGCTACCAGCGCAGTACCAGCAGAGCCTAAGCCCTGTTGCACAGAGGTGGGTTTTGAAGGAGGGGCCAGCGAAAGGGCTGGAAAGGGCAACCAAGCGGGCCCTGGAGGTGCAGGCATTGGTGGGAGCTGAAACGCCACTGACACAGAGTGGGCTCGGGTTCCAGGGCAGAGCACCCTTACACAGGAAGTGTGGGACACCTGCTCTGAGCAGCAGCCCTGCTCCTTGGGCCCAGCCTCCCTGTAGAACTGGAAGCCCTGAGCAGCACCCGGAAGCTTGTCAGCTGCCCCTGGGTCCCTGGACAACAATCCCACTCCTCTTCTGGTTCTTCTGAAAGGGATCCAGGTCACACACAGCTGAGAGCCCCCGGGACACAGGCACTTTGGGACCAGGAGGTTCTCGGCAGCACATGTAAGTGTGCAGCCCCTGGAGAGGTGTCCCTGAGCCCTCCCACACTCTGCTGTGCCCCTAGATTCACACACTGTGGGTGGTGGTGGGTGAGCAGTGTGGGCTCCGAGGTCCTGGGCAGAGCCACGGGCACAATGCTCGGAGCGCTCCTTTGGCAGCAGTCTGCTCTAGCAAGTGTGGAGCTAAGTCAGGCCTGTGGCCCTCAGCTTCCCTGAGCCAGTTTCCTTGTCTTGGGGTTCATTTTAGGGGAGAGGTGCCACTGGCTACAGCCTTGTGCAGCATTGCTTGGGGAAATTCGGGGAGGAAGGACTCTGGGAAACCCAGCAGCTCATGGACAGGTAGGGGGATCGAAGTGGGAGGTGGGGAGCCCAAAATGAGGGGTCGCTGAGAGCCCGCCTACCACTGTGGGGAGTGGGACTGATTCCACCACAGCTGAGTGGTCCAAGTGCGCCAACAGTTATTCTGCCTGAAGGCCCCGTCTGAAGACAAAGATGCCACCTGAAGCACCTGAGGCTCTGTGTGCCTGCTGCCCGGGATCACCCCCAGGTGCCCATGTATTCCCCAAGGGGATCTACAGGGGTTTGGAGTGATGATCAGGACTGCCCCTGAGGCACAGGAATCTTGGTTGGCCCCAAATGGAGATCCACTGCCAAGTATCCCATGCTAAGGCGTGATGTGGCCCATTCGTGGTGGTGGCCAGTGGTCCTCAGCTCACCACCCTCCTTCTCACCCACAGCAGGAGGAAGGTGGCCCCACAGGGAAGTCAGGGCACAGGAGAACAAAGCCGTTGCCCTGCTGGTGTCTTGCTGAGCCCAGCTCGTGGTCCAACTACGTAAGATGGTTTTCTGGTCCCAGTCACAGCCAAGGTCTCATGGGCCCAAAGCTAACACCAGTTTTCACCCACAAAGTGCCCCCACCATGCCTGGACATGGCTTAGGGCTCACAGCACGTGGCCCTTACTGATTGCAGCTTCCCCCACAGTCAAACACCTGCCCCCCTGTGGCCCACTCTCCTGCTGCGCTTGCGAGGCCCCCATCCTGCTTCTCCACGGCATAGCCAGCCAGAAAGACCACCTCCCACCAGCCCCACGACCCTCTGGCTGCAGCGGCCCTTCACACGGGGCAGGCAGAGGTGATCCGAGCCTAGGCACATCAGCACAGAGCATTCCAGTCTCTCTCTACCACTGGGACTTGGGCTTCCGACCATGTCCAGGGAGGCCCTGGGAGGCGTTCGGGAAGGACTTGCCCTCTGCCCCACTGAACAGGGAGCTAAGGGAGGATGGGCAACCTTATGGTTGATACACCGTGTCGACTTGAGAGTGGAGGAGCTTAACTCAGGAACTCAGCATTCTCCATCCTGGGGTGTAGAGGAAGGGATGGTCCTTAGTGCTCTCCTGGGTGTCAGTGAGAAGTCCTAAAGTTCAGCTGAGTGACTCAGCAGGGCCAGTGCTCCACCTCTCCCCTGGGGGCGGGGTAGCCTGCTTAGGATATGAGGACGGAAAACAGGCTGGCTCCCCCTTTGCTCTTGTTGCTTTTGCTGTCTTTTGCGCCTTGACCCACTGACCCTACGCCAGGCCCTCTGCCTCGCAGCCAGCCGAGTATGGACTGAAACCTCCACAAACCGTGAGCTAAATAAACCCTTCCTTCCATACTGTTAGGTGTTGGGTATTTTGTCTCATCAAGGGGAGAAAAGTAACCAAGACAGGCAGCATGAGTTCAGGCTTGGGGAAAGAGTCTCATGAGGACGGCAGTGAGTGAGTAAGCACAGAGGGCAGTAGGCCAGCCTGCGGTTACGTGGCACCTCTCTGCTAGCCCGGCTCGTGTGGAGCCATGGGCCCCCCAAGCTGGCTAGGGCAAAGTCAGGGGAACAGGATGACCTGGGCTGTTCTTTCTTCTTCCTAGGAGCTGTCATAATCACTCTGAACACTCTCTCTTTATAACAGCAGCAGCAGCAGCAGCAGCAGCAGCAGCAGCAGCAGCAGCAGCAGCAGCAGCAGCAGCAGCAGCAGCAGCAGCAGCAGCAGCAGCAGCAGCAGCAGCAGCAGCAGCAGCAGCAGCAAAAGCAACAACAAATCATTGCAGTCTTCAAACCTCTCGGCGAGTACCCACTATGTTGCAGGCTGGATATCCAGCAATGGGCAGCGTAGGCTTCTCCACTATGCCCTGCTGGCCGTGCCCTCCAGCTGGTGCGGATGCCCAGGCACTACAATCTTGCCTGATCTTAGAGGCGTCTCTGCTCTCCTTTGTCCCGTTTGCCTCCTGCCCTGTCCCTTCTGTGGCTATTCTCTGCTACTCTAGTCCTGGGCTTCTGCCTGTATATCAACAACCCACTACCCTCCTTTCCTCAGCCCTCAGCCCTCAGCCCTCAGCCCTCAGCCCACAGGAAGGCTCTGGGCCAGGGGAAGGCATCTGTGGCCTCCCGGGCTGGAGAGGTGCACAGTAAGGGCCTCATGAGGGAAGGACCAGCAAGCCAGTAGGGGTTGCCAGTGCCTGGGAAATCCAAGATGGCACACCAGCCCACGCTCTGGGATTCCAACTCCTTCTCACTGGCCGTAGGCAGCCTATAGGCTCTTGGCATGCAATGCCTGTCTGTCCAGGGCTTGTCTGTCTTCAGGATGTGGCTCTTCAGCCAGCTTCTACCAGGGGCCACTTGCTGTTGGGACTTGTGTGTCCCCAGTTCCAGGTGTGGCCTGTAGGCTGCTCACCCAGTCAGTTACTATGTCCCCTCTGAGCGGCACTCCTCCCACATCTCCATGGCTCCCTGGCTTCAGGGACTGCCAGGTGGTGCTTTAGGGCACTGCCACAGAGCCTGAGAAGCGATGGCTGGCCAGGAAGGCAAGAGCAACAGGTAGGGGGCAAGTGGCCGTGCTCCTGGTGTCCTTCCTGCACCGCTACAGCCCTGGGGAGGGTCTGTCTGTCAGAGACACTACAAGGGGCCTTGCCCACACCTCGGAATACGTGGGCAGTACCGGCACATCCCAGCTGCCCGCAGGAGATGCCGGTGCCACTGGTGGCCAAGGGGGAGGGGTGGAGGCGCGCGCCAAGCTCTTGGAGTCCTCACTCGGAGCTGCCTGGGGCACATGTGTGTCTCCTGCATGGCTCAGCCGCTCACCCCCCACCTGCCTGACCTCCGACCCAGGTCGGCAGGCTGGGTGGCCTTCACCGCAAGAATGCTCACCGAGGTCCTCACGGAGGCTCTGTGGAAACACTGAGGTTTCCAGGGCTAGCACTGTGCAATTCTGGTTAAAAAGCGGATGCTTCAGGCGTTCTTATCTTGTGTCTCTGCAATGAATTCTCTGTTGCCTCTGCAGCTGTTTTAGGGTATTCATTCACACTCAGGGGACTTCTGTCCCAAGCAGAATTTAGATTCTGTCCACTGTGCACTGAGTCAGTGGGCCCCTGACACAGGGCATGAGGCTGCTCTGCAGCCTGGTGACAGCAGCAGATGAGGTGTCCAGCGACCTGCCTCCCCCTCCACGAGGAGGAGGGCTTTAAGAAAAATCACCGAAGCCCATATTTTAATGAGTTTTCTTTGCAATTTGTGTATAATAGGTTTTCAATAACAACCTGTAATTAGTTCATTTTCTACCATTCAATTGCTCTGCACTGAGGCCATTGACAGCTTCCAGCTGGGATCTTTAAAAATGGAAAGTGTGTGAAGATTCGGCTCTAGACAATGGGTAGGAAGTGCTAGGCTTCACAGTGCAGCTGCTAGTGGCACCATTGGAGCTGGGAAGCGCAGGCTGGCTTTGAAACTTCTGGGGTGGAGGGGGAGGAGGGGGAGGAGGAAGAGGAGAAGGAGGGGAAGGGGGAGGGGAAGGGAGATGATGAGGAGGAGGAGCAGGAGGGGGAGGAGGAGGGAGAGAGGAAGGAGGAAGGGGGAAGGGGGAGAGGAGGAGGGAGAAGAGGAACAGGACAAGGAGGAGGAGCAAGAGAGGAGGAATAGGAGGAAGAGGAGGGGGAAGGGGAGGAGGAAAAGGAGAAGGAGGAGGAGGCAGGCTTGGGGCTAGGCAGGGGTGGCATCTGTTCTGGCTCAGAGAGGGCTCCATTCCCGCCACCCCATCTCTTCATTCACCCCCGCAAGGGGCTGTGACTCTGCCTTCCTCTAGCAAGGGAGAGGGCGCTCCGACACCAGAACGAGAGCTCCTGCAGGCTGAGGACCGCAGCCCTGGGCCCTTCTGTTTCCTGGCTGCATCACCAGAGGGCCACGTCCTGCTCTCCACTGACCATCTGCCCCTGCAGTGCCTGGGCCAGTGCGGGGCCCCAGCTCCTGCTGGAGTGGAGCGGCCGGCCAGAGACTGGCCGGGTCTTCCTGAGCCTGGCATCTTATCCCAAGTGCTACCCCTCCAGCCACTGCCCTTGGGGAGGTCTCCTCACTCACAGCGCCTGACCCTCAGGGCCACCCCAGGTCCCCACCTGTCCAGGGCACCTTTCTCCTCGCTGTTGGCTTCGGTGTCTCCAACCTGGTGCTGGGGCCTCAGCTCAGATGCCCCTTCCTGTTCCACTCCCAGCACAGAGGGTCCCCCTGCGTCCAGCACACTGTCTCAGCTCCCACCTTGTCCGTGCGCTTGTCTACCTTGTGTCCAGCGGCTTATCTGCCTGGATGGCAGGCTCCCTGCTGCCGGGTCTGGTGTGGCCCTGTGCCCTCACTCGGCCTCTGGCTGGTGTTTCTGGTCCTGGGACCACCAGCTGGCTAGGTGTTATCCTGTCTGGTTTTCCTCCTCCTAAGCTTTCTGTCTCTGATCCTCTGCTTGTGTGTGCTCTCCTTGCCCTGGCAGGCTCCTGGCCAGCGCATGCCCACTCCCCACTGGGTGTCCCCTGCACTCAGCTCCCATTTCAGGGAACCTTGGCACCTTCTGCCTCTAACTGGCCTCTTCCGGGGCCCAGGGGCTCTCGTACAACTCTACACTCAGCTACGCTGGGCCTCTGGGCCTCTGCCCTCGATGGCTTTGCAGAGGAGTCTGTTGCCAGGGCCGGCCATGGGGTCTGGAGCCAGCAGGGCCCTGCTATGGCTAAGGCTCACAGACCATGTGCTGTGTCTCTTTCTGTGTCTTTATGACGTGGCCGAGGTGGGGGAAGGTGGCCATGGGGGACCCGAATGGGACTACACTAGTATATTGCAGGCTCCATGTACTGAGCTCAGAGAAAACCCAAAGCCACACTCTCTGCCCATGAATCATTTCCCAAGGTGTGCAGACTGGCACAGATGGCAAACCTGACCTCTAGGTAGGGCGGCAGGAGCCAGCAGGGCTGTGCTTACAGCCCTCACAGCCAGGGTCCAGTCTCTAAGGGTTAGCAGGGCCAGGCAGGAGCCTGAATCTCCTCCTGGGCAGTTGCCAGAGCGGGTGGCAATTAAGTGGCAAGCAGGCAGCCCAACAGCCTAACAGAACACTTACCCTGAGGCCTGAGGCCTGAGTGCTCTGGGGCACAGCAGGGGCTTTGCTGGGCTGAGCAGATTTAGCCTTTTTTATAAAGTGTCATTAGCTCACGCCTCAGGCTTCGCCTGGCTACTGGCTCACTCCAGCTTGGCTGACGGCCCCTCCAGACGACCAGTGGGCCCTGGGGACACATAGAGGCCCTCAGAGAACCTAGGTCCTAGTCAAATCGTGTTTGGAGCCCAGGCTGCCCAGGGTGACCTTCATGTCTCCCTTTCTGGGAGCCCGTCTCTGGGCTTGGTACACAAGCAGCGCTAGCCCTCAGAACCCACCGTCTGAGGTGGGGAAGGATATGATGGCACAGTTCGTGAGGTGGGCCAGCACACACTAAGAAGTCCCCCTTGTCACCCTCTCTACCCCATCACTGGCCTGGGAGATGTGTACTTGACACCATGAGCAGGCGCCCTGCCAGCCCTCATGAGCATCATCTGCTGCTGGTTATTAAGTCTACTGCGCAGGCGGGGAATTTGAAGCTGCCCTGACTCCTGGGAAGGATCTGTCGTGAGCCGCTCAGCCAGCCACGGCAGAGCCAGGCTTTGCCATGCAGAGCTAAGTCCAGGGCTGTGGATGCGTAGGTGAGGGAGTGGGCTCAGCAGAGAAAGACAAACTGAGGGTGACTTCCTGGGGCAGGGCCCTGCGTGGGGGCTTGGGCAGCGAGATTGTCCTCACTGGCAAATGCAGATGAGCTCTGAGGTGGGTTTAAACGCCTAAGAAGGTCCTGGCACTTGACATGTACGCTCAGGCCCAGTTCCGCGACCTGCTGGCGGTGTGAGCTTGGGCTAGGTACTTAACTTCTCTGAGTTTCAGGTTCTTCATCTGGAAGAGTGGACAGAATACACAGTGCAGACGCAGGTTAAAAGTTACGAGTGTCGGACTGGTGAGATGGCTCAGTGGTCTAAAGCACCTACTTAGAACAAGCTTGGCAAAGCACAG
>NDGN011433199.1:0-11594 GCA_002564285.1 Tympanoctomys barrerae | reverse complement strand
GGGGGGGGGGGGGGGGGGGGGGGGGGGGGGGGGGGGGGGGGGGGGGGGGGGGGGGGGAGCGGAAGCCGGTGCCATCTTTAGGGCACGGCAGCACGCAGCTCTCCACAGTATTTTAGTATATATGGATGCAGAAAGGAGGGGGAAGGGAAAGTGAAAGGAAATAAATATGTTATATACATGCAAAAACTCCCCATGATACATGTAATTGTTATATTCTGAAAATATAGGAATAAACATAATAAATTTGTAAAGAGTACAATAAAAACATATATATATATATATGTATGTATGTATATATTAGGTCCATGCAAAGTAAAAGCTATATTTTATCTTGGTACTTAGATCTTTTTTTGACAGAGGAAGATTGTGCACTTTTTCCTTATCTTAATAAGATTTCAATATTTCAATCTTGATAAAACTTATATTGCTTCTCTTAACGCTTCCAACTTTAAGTATGTATATATTATTTTCCATGCCAAGAACTCAGTAAGTGAAGATATTTTTACAAACAAATTGATAAAAGATGATGTGCTGCTTCTCAGGGTCTCACTAGCTTAGACATATGACAGACACGCTGGAGTTTTGAGAAAAGAGCAAAGCGTCACTCATGGACCCACCTGTGAAATGGTATATTCCTGCTAATGGTCCTGCTCCTGGTAAAAGAGTCAGATGAAAGGACAAAAGATTTTTCTAAATATGCATATGATGCATGGCCGGCACACAAAAATGTACCCAAATCACATAAAAATGGCTCTACACATTCTACAAAAGTATGGGTGCAATGCTTTATATTCTAAAAAAGCACTTTGTTTATAAAAAAAAAAAAATACTGTATCTTTACAATATCCCCTGTGAGACAGATTATCAACTCTTTGGAGGTGTCTAGGATTTAAAAGACTGAGTGACATCGCAGGCTCCTTGGATTACCATGTTTAAAACCAAAACCTGGGTGTTGGGGATTCAAGTTTAGGTTTCTTTCTGCTTTTGCTATCCTGGGAAAAAGGAGGGAAAACACAAAGTACATCCTTCTCTGCGTATTTAATCCTCTTAGAAATTAACTAAAAGTTTAAAATTGTGTTAAAATTAAACGAAACAGCCCAGGATGAAAGGTGAACCTCCCTTGTAACATAAAAGACTATCTAATTATTTTTAATTGGCACTGACATCCTTTGAAGCTGGCAGGCTCAGCTCGTGCCCCTCCCACAGGGGAGGAACCATCCTGTAAGTGAAGCACTAGGTCAGCCTGCTGGCCTGCAGGCTGCTCTGCCTCCCTGGACAACCCACCACAGGATGAGCCCCACCCTGGCTTTTCTTTATTATGCAGAAAATACGACAGCACACGCTGCTCTAGAAATTAGAAACTGTGTTGTGCAGGTCTGAATTCTAAACGTGCTAAAGTGCTGCCTCAAAGGCCAGCTTTCATCCCTCCGCTCCCCAAACTCCTTCCCTGAAGGCAGAGACTCTTTTAACTGAAGTTCAAATCTTCTACTCCAAATCAGAGATGAGCACCTGGTGCTAACACATCTTTGGAGTTAAAAAACCCACTGATTTTCAGTTTGACCCTTTCAAGAGCTCCATGAATATAGCTGAGCTTCTAATACTTCCCAGTTGAGGTGAAGACCTAGAGAAATAGTAGGCAAAGCCTGGTGTTGTGTACCAAGATTGTGTCCCGTAAGTGTTTATTCCCTTCTTGAATCCCATTGGAGTCTGCCTTGCTGCTCCTGTCCTGAAAGCGCTTGCTGGCGTGGAGCCTACTCCACTTCCTCACCTATGGGCTAATGCGACCTATAACTTTGCTCACGCTAATGACATCACCCTAAAATGATCTTCTCCCACCCCGTGCTTGAAAACATTGAGTTCTATTGTCTGAAGTTCTCCTTGAGGTTTTAGATAGCTTCCCCCTCTATAAGCACCAGTCCTCAGCTTCCCTTTTCTTTCCATTTATCACATTATGAGAGGTGCACATTGTGTTCGCTAATCGTCTACCTGCCTATTAGACACTCTGAGCTCAGTAAACATTTTCTGTTAAATTTAGCAGCTATCCAACAGGCTCAGAGCTGCCTGAGGAGAGAAAAGGACAAAAACAGAGCTGGAGGAAATAACAATAAAACATTTGACCCACTTCCCTTAGCCTTGAGCCATGTCCAAACTCATGTCTGTAACTCCTTTTACTAGTGTTTATAAAGTCCGTGCTTTCAGGACAGCATAAGAAATGTGACTTCTGTTACATATGTCCTCAGCAGTGTGTTGTCTAGGATGCCTGAAGTTTTCTCGGTTGTACGATGTGTTAGCTCCAGTTACTATGACAATGTATCTGAAATAAAGGAGAAGTTCACTTCTGCTCAAAGTTACGAAGCCTCCAAAATTCACAATCAGTTGGCTCTTTCCTTTTGGATCTGTGACCAGGCAGTTCATCCTGGCAAGAAGCAAACATGGTGGACCAAAGCTGCCTACCCCATGGTAGCCATAGAAAGTAGATAGGGCCTGGGGCCTGATATCCAGTTCAATATCACACCCCCAGAGACCTAATTTTCTTCCATTATACCCTGCTTCCTAAAGGTTCCATCACCTCCCAATAGTGGCACAGGGTGGCTGCTAAACCCCTCTGACATGAATCAATAAACACCTCAACAGGATCTGAAACAATTTAGGGTAAGGTCTAAATATGAGGGCTTTACAGAGTATGCCATCTGGTTGAAAATTGGCACAGTGTTTATGAAATGTGTGACATTGAACAGCTGTATGCATAATGTGAGAAATGAAATAATAGTACCTAATACTTGAGCACAGTGCTGAAATTTAATGTTAGTATATATAAAGCAGTTAAAATAATGCCTGGCATTATGTTAGTGTATATCATTTTTTGCTATATTATCTGATAAATAGAATGAATTCTTTAGGCAATGAAATACGTCTGGCTGCTAAATCAGTTGTCCATTACTATGAAACAAATCACCTGACACTTCGTGGCTTAACACAGCAGTTATTTCTTTTGCCTCATTCTGGGGTTTCTCCCGACTTAGCTAGTGGTCTTGCTCGGGTGCTGGCTGGGGCTGGAATCATTTCAAGTAGTAAATATGTGCGTCCCTGCTTACGGGCCAGACAGAAGAGGCTGATCCCTGGTAGGGCTTCCTTCGACATGAACACCTAGCTGCCTTTCCGTACAACTGAGCATGCGTAGAACACTGGAACCCGACAACAAGAGCAAGCCTGCAGGAGAGCCATGACAGTGCCGCAGTGATCTTTTATAATGCAGAAGGCTCCCGTCAGCTCCACCAAGTTCCACTGATCGAGGAATTCCCACTTCAAGGAATAGGTGACATGAACTTCAGCTACCCATTGTGTGAGGAGCAGGGTGGAAGCCATCAGCCAGTTATCTTTGGGAATTACAACCTGCCATATTCAATCATGGGCAGTAAACACTCATTAAAACCTTGTTTAATTGCAAAGACTGTTAATATCTTAGTTAAGGATTTTTTTTTATTGTAAACCCTAATAAACAATTCCAAGTTAGTTGAATAAGACCAAAGGTAATTATTAGAAACATACTATCTTTTCTCTAGAGACCTAGAAAAGTTATGCCTTTTGAGGGACTATTGCCAGGAACTGCTGAATTTTTCTTCAAAACTGGTCACATTTTAATACTTCCACACCTCTTGTTCCCATTGTAACCACCATCATCTCTTACCTGGATTATCCAAATGGCTTCTCAGAAACTCTTCCCATTTCTCCCCTTTGCTCCCTACTATTTTCCACACAACTTTTAAAGAGCTTAATAATTTAAAAGTTTAATTTTATCCCTTCTTTGCTCAAATCCTTGTAGTACTTTTAACATACAATTTGAAACCATATCCAGGGACCTGATAATGACCCACAAGGCCCTCTACAATCCTGCCCTTGGGTATCTCTTCCATTATCATCTACTTTACTCTCCCAGTTTCCCCTGCTCTCACTCCTTCAACCTTTGTCTACTCCTTAACCATTCCATGCATCCCCTTCTCAGAGCTTTTACTTCTGCCATTCAGGCCCTGTGAGACACCCAGTTATGATTTGCTCCCTTTCCTTGTCAAGACTCTATTCCAACATGTCCTCTCAAAGGCTATCTCCACCTTGTCATTTCCAAAGTGGCACAGACCCCAAGTCCTCCTATAAGACAGTCTCGTTTGTGCTTTCTACACTAAATTCCAAAAAGAAAGAATCTGAGCCACTCATGAGAGCTTGAGTGTCCACTATAGTTATATCAATTTCATCTTGGCTGAGAATTGCAGGGTTGACACATAATAAAATAATAGAGCTGTTAAAACTTAGGTCTCTACAGGATATAGTTCTCAAAAATCAGGGCAGTGGGAGCCAGGTTATGCCACCAAGACTGCCACTAATTCCTCAGGTGACCTTAGACAAGTCGCCCACCTTTTTCCCTATTAAGTGATGATTGCCTTATGTACTAGAATTACTTGCAAAGAAAGTAGTCAGATGAAAAGATTTGTGAAATTAAAACACACTGTAAAATTTTAAATACTTCATAAAAGTTTATTTGATGTGTTTTAAAATATTTTAGCTCAAAATAGGAGATAGATAAAGCAACTGATGAAATCTTGAAACTAAGATGACAGATATATAGCATTCATTAAACTGCTTTCTCTACCTTTGTGTTTGTTAGAAAATTTTCATAATGAAAAATATGAACTATTTTATAAAGGTAGGAAATAAATGTGATGGTTATAAGTGAAAACAAGTGCCTATGGCCACATGCCTTGGCTTTTCTCTCATTACTTATTGCAATATCATCAGAATTATCTACTTTCATTTCATTTATTAAATAATCTAAGTCTGAAATTGCTGTTAACACTACACATGTCACCATTATCAGGACAGGAATGGTATTGTTAAAATGTAAATTTTGTGATCATTTTTAAGCATTTAAATGATCAGAAACTTTAATATGACACTCTGAAAATATCCTTAAATGAAATTTACTTCTTTATAAGTAGGGACAAAGTTCACAGGCATTTCAATGGAGGAGGCTCAGGGCACTTCTCAGGTCCCATTCTTCCTGTGTTACCTCCTTTGGGGACTGTTGTGTCTCTTATTCCATCACCAAGAATGACTCTCAGTCACTGCACCTAAAGACCAACATGTTCAGACTTTCACGTTTCAAAGAATTTGCTGCTGATCCTCATAGGAAATGCATCAGATGACTAATATAACCAGGAGAAACTACAGCCCTTCCTCTGACACATAGTCCACAGATCACCAAGATGAACACGATCCCCATTGGATTTCCACCCACAGTCCCACTTGAAAGTGAAGCCCACAAAATCTGTTCTTGCCTTTTCCTTCTAATTCCCAGACCAGTGATTCTGCAGATCCTGTCCTCTGGAAAGAACCAAAAAAACCTCGGTGCCCTTGCTCACAACATTTCTTTAGACCTCTAGGTGTAGTAAGAGCATGCTCTAGGATGCTTGGGGGGGTCTCTTAAAACAACCCCTTAAGGAAGTTTTCAACACTGATGTTTTAATTATTAAAATGTATCCAAAAGACAGCTTACACATTTTCAAACTCTTTGATTCTATCCAATTTTATTCACTAAGTTAATTAAAAGTGCCTAAATATTAATTTTGATCTTAAAATGCCAAAAATGTTATATTATTTAAGACAAATAGTTAAAATTTAGACTTGAAAATTCAGATTATCAAAAATAAATATTAAAAAGCTTCCATCATGAGTGAAGCTCAACAAACATCCAGAGCAGCCCGATGGGAATGGGAAGGGTTGTACTGTAGGACTTCAAGCCGCTTAACAAATCATCGCAAATAACTGACGATAAACAGCCTGCCTGCTTGTTGGTCAATAAACCTTCCACACTTCAGAAAGCTGAAAATAGAGGACTAATTCTTTGATTATTCCTCAAAGGACAATATCCTTGAAAACTAGGATGTGGTCCCAAATGGGGTTTTACAGAATTCCCCTTGGAGTTTTCATGAGCCATACTATCCCATTAAACTTTAGAAATCAATAAGGCACTTAGAACTAGTTTAATCATATAGTAACAGATTGTAAAAGTGTTTGCCTTTTACAGCATTTTCTCATTTTTTTCTACACAAACTACCCATGGGAAGAAAAGATTTAGAAATGGAATGAAAGTAGTGAAGTAGTTGTTTGTGGCTTGTTTGTTTGTTTCTGTTTGTCTGTTTCTGTAACAGGAATCAAACTCAGGACCTTGTGTTTGCCAGGTAGGCACTAAAGGCACTGAGCTATCTCCCCAACCTTGAAAGCAGACTTTTAAAAACAATTGTTTGGAGCTGGGGAGATGGCTCAGTGGAATAAATGCTTCCCTGGCAAGCGCAAGGGTCTACGTTCAATCCCCGGTTCCCCCACAAAAAATTTAAAAATAAAAAATGAAAACAATTGTTTGAGAGAATACAAACCCTTATATTCCCTCAGAATATTCAGTTATAGTTGACCCTTGCAAGACTAGATTATTGCAAAAGCAAATAATTGATATCTTTTTATCTGAGCAAAGCCATCTTTGATTTAAAATACATAAAGTTATCAGTGTAGCTTCTCTATTAACAACATTAATAATTTGGATCTTGCTCAACTCTTCCTTCTCTTTTGTATCACCTGTGGCTCAGCAAATCCCTAATTATAAAAGGAAGAGAAACACATGCATTTGTGTACCAAAAAATCAGTTCCAGCGCATTCACAGAAGCACCATTCGAATACAGAGTGTACCATTTAAGTGCCCAGAAAGGTCAGTTAACATAAACAAGCAGTGTGAGTTACTACTGTGATTGCAGATATCTTCACTAGAGTTAGATCACCTAGAACTAGGTCAGTTACTCTTCTAAAGAAGTGATCTTCTACCATTTGGATATCAAATGATATAAAACTTACTTTGCTAAAATGGAAGTTTATGGCATCTAAGCACTAGTATTTTTATGTGTATAGTAGATATACATAAATACATGCACATGTGTAACTGAATATATAAATTTTCATGGACATAATTTGTGGAATAAGAAGAAAATGTATCTAATTTTGTGTAACAAACTTCCTGGGAAGATACTATGCATAAAACTAATTCAAAAAGTTATATCATATAAGATAATAAAAATACTTAAAAAGAAAACATAACATTCTTTATCTTTAAGCCAAGCCAAGATTATGACT
Organism: Tympanoctomys barrerae; assembly: GCA_002564285.1. Classification (NCBI taxonomy): domain Eukaryota; kingdom Metazoa; phylum Chordata; class Mammalia; order Rodentia; family Octodontidae; genus Tympanoctomys; species Tympanoctomys barrerae. Next base: position 4,421 of record NDGN011433199.1, on the reverse strand, counting down.
TAATAACTTTAAAATAAAGGAGCATACTTTTCAGACAGAAAATTTTATAACTAACATGTATGCCTAAAAAGTACTTTTGTAGGAATTTCTTTTTGCACTAAGAAGGAAGAAAAATGTTCTGATACAGTAATTTCTTTTTTAAAAAATTTAAAGAATGACATGATTATTTTTCTGCCTAATCTCTTTAGCAGATTTGCATAGAACAGGCACTCATTACAAGCAATAATGAGGCCCAAACCAAGATGCTCCCTATTTAATGGCAAGAGCTAGTTTCATAACTACATATATGGATTAGTGTACCTGTATGCTCACTACCTCAGTGTCAGTTAATTTCAGCTTGATTGTAGTGTCCCGGAGTGGCTCAGAGCTTTGAATGCCAACACACCAGTGTACATTATCTTCCATATATCCCAATGAATATGCCAAATTTCAATGCTACTTTCAAGTAACCAAAAGTCTAAGATTTGTGAATAAACTAAATTCTTAATCAGACTTTCAAGTCTGGGTCTATTGTGCATCAGAAAGAATATTCATCAAAGAGTCAGAAACCTGATTACTACAAGTGGCTAAAACCAAGACAATTCATGTATATCTGGTTTCCTTAATTGTCTCAAATAACTGATCTGAAAGGCATCAGGTCTCTTGAGGAAGGAATGCTGTGCTACATTTTCAGATCAATTCAGCACTGAGCAAGCAAGGATCAAGCCCTGGAATCTTTAGATTCTTTTGCATCAGTGAGTCTAGAAGGTCTTCGACCTCTACCTATGAAACTAAGTAGATTATGTTTCCGTGTCGTCAAACACAGTCATTTCTAATGTTTTTTTACACTTGATGTTAACTAAAAGGCCGAGAAGTGATCTAATTTTTTTAAACTATTTTTATTCTCTTTTAAAAAATTGTTAAAAGGTTAAGCATTAACTGTTCCTTTCAATAAACCAGTGGAAATTAGTAGTACCATTATCTTACTTATCTTGTGCATTTTTCATTTTTTTTTTTTGCTTCTGTTTTGTGTAGTGTCTCACTAAACAATTTCAATTCATAATAAACCTCCTTTATTTAGCCTCCCCAAGTGCTGGGATTACAGGCATGCACCATCACATGCAGACTCAGTTGCCAGGATCAGCATGCCCAGGAGTGGGGCCAGCATGGCATGTGGTGCCAGGGATCGAACCTTGGCCCCTGCATTTGCCAAAGCAGGTGCTTTGTCTGCTGAACTATCTCTCTGGTCCTTTTTCATCTTTCTTGCAAGTTAGTTGGAGGGTTATATTAGACAATGCATGCTTCATTGATCGCTGGCATATGGTTTGCATTCAGAGAATGGTAACAACATTTGCTGTTATTTGGGGCTTTTTTTTTAATACCTTAGTCACTGTTCTTTACTATGCTTGGTAAGTTGAAAATCAAAGAAATTTGATCCCCAGCACCACACTCTGCCCTGGGCATGCTGAGCCAGCCATCTAGACTAGATGCACACCTGTGATACCAGCACTGGGGAGGCCGAGACAGGAGGATCACTATGAGTCCAAGCTGCTTAGCAAGACCCTGTTCCAAATACATTTTTTAAAAAAGAATTTTAATGAAAAAAAGTTTAAAAATAAAGTCATCAAAGTTGTTTAGGTCAGTCCTCATCCTCCCTTTCTCTTTAATATGGATGCTCCCCACATTTGTAAGACAGTGACAACTTTTAATTCATTGTCTGCCTTCCATCCTGGACTTTCTCGGCCACCTGAATGACTTTTAAAATTTGCACAATTAATTTTACATACTTTTTAAAGTTCTAAGTTTGGATTAATGCAAAATGCCACATATCCACCATTACAGTGTCATACAAAATAGCTTCACTGTCCCAATTCCCTGGGTGAAACCTGCCTTCTGTGTTTTTCTTTCAGAATTCCCAGTTTTTATATTTCATGCTTTATTTATGGTCCATTTTGAGTTATTTTCATGAGGAATAAAGTATAGTTATGCTGCTCTCTCCTTCTCTTCTTCTTTGTATGTGGGCTTTTCATTTTCCAGCACCATTTATTGACAAGACTATCTTTTCACCACTATAATAGCTTTACACCTTTTCTAAAAACTAGCTAACCATATACTGTGGGTCTATTTCTGTAATGCATCCTGTTCCATGGATTTATATATGTCTGTCTTCCATAACTGTGCTGACAGCTTTATGCAACATTAGAGCCTACACTTGAGTACTATAAGCACCCCAATGCTCTTCTTCTCTCCCCCAATATTACATTATCTTCTCTCTTTTTGCTTTCTGTATAAATTTTATTTTATTTTATTTTATTTATTTTAAGGGAGGGTCTACGGGGTGTTCAGGGTCTCACTACTAGTTCAGACTCATAGTGATCTGCCTGTTTACAGCCTCCCAAGAGCTGGGATTACAGGCATGCATCACCATGCCCAGTCTCAATTGCTGTCTCAGCATGCCCCAGGGGCAGGGCTGGCACAGCAGGCCTGGGGATTGAACCCCTGGTCCCTGCGTCTGCTTATAGGCACTTTAATCCGCTGAGCTATTTGGCTGGCCTTCTGTATAAATTTTAGAATAGAATTCTTTTAATATATCTATAAAAATGGTTCTGAGATTTTGCTTGAGCTGGTACTGAAAGTACATTGATATCTTAGTAACACTGTCTTCCAATCCACAGGTATGTATGTCCTTTCATTCATTTGAGTCTTTACATTTTTTTTTGTACTATTGTCAATCATACCAATGATGGCTTGGGTAGAATGTCAATTTCTTGGCACTGGGATCTATCCGAGGGGTTGGTAGAGCACACTTTTCAGTGTGTTTGGTTGGGTGTGTCTGAGTGGGTTGGGATCCATGTCTGCTCCCTCGCCCTTGAACTAAGCAGTGTTGTTCCACACACACACACACACCCCGCTTCCACCATGATGTGTCTGCCTCAGAGCCAGCTGACCATGAACTGGATTCCCTTAAACGTGTACCATCTTCTCCTTTAAGTTTTGCTGTCTGCTATCATGTCCAGCAATGGGTCAGCTGACTAATACAGTACTAGGTTTTTAGAAAAAAAAAAAGCACAGTGATATGTGTAACACAAAACAATTTCTTCTTGCAAACTACTGCACATGTCTAACTTCTACTCAGCAGGTGAATTTACACTTGGTTGTGCTTTTCTCCATCCATTGTGCAAATTGTCTATATAATTGCAATTGAATTAAATAGTATACAAACAAATAATACTGTGCAAAGAAAATGATCATTTCAATGATCAAGTTAAATGCTCTGGAAAGACAGGGCAAAAAGTGAGCCAAAAACTAAAACTGTTCTTAAAGTAAGTATGCCAACAAAACTATAAAAGAACTTTTAAAACCTAGCATATTCTGCACTCTGACTTGCATTTTATATTTTGGCTTTCATTCCACTTGAACTTGTAGGTATGGTTAACACATAAAGGAAGATGGAACTCTGCTAAGCGGAACTGAAGAAAATATATTTTTACAGCATCAAAAGGGTGGGGAAAACAACACTAGCATTTGTATTAAAATAAAATGTTTCAGATGTGAGTTATAGGTTCTGTTCTATAGAAATAGAGTCAAAGACAAATTTCTACACAGGGAATTTATTGAGATTGCCCCAAGGACTAACACCTATAAAGAAGTGAAGGATGACAAGACTGTGCCCAGGGAACAGATGGAATGCAGCATAGTTACATAGACGTCTCAGAAGCTTTCAGCTAAGGTAGGCTGTAAACTCTCTACACATCTCTCTCCTGTATCTGCCTATCTGTGGATGGGGACTGGTCCCTGAGGAAGGGAGGGGCCCTGAGCAAGGCCTCCAATTCCCTTGGGCCAAGAGCAGAGGCCAGGGAAGGTCTCTACTGTGAGCCCCAAGCAGCTTTCTTTTCTGAGGGAGTAGAAAAGGATGTTTTGACTCCAAAGTGGGGTTCATTAAGCACAACTGAAAAGCTATTTGAAAGGGGTCTAAATATAAGTACAATGTGAGCAACGAGCTTCACAATGAGAAAGTTAAATCAAGTGTAGATAATCATTTCCGGAGATTCTTTAATTGAATAGCAACTCTAACTTCTTTGAATCCCTTCTAATCATTATCTTTTTGAGTATGTCAATAACTTTTAAGCTGGAGCAATTTTTTTTTTCTCTTCCTTCCCCCAAAAAGCATTTGGCAATATCCAGGGACACTTTGTTGTAGATATTGTGTAGATACTCATGGCCCATGATTCTGGGATCGAGTAAAAGACAGGATGCAGTTAAACACCTTCTGATGCACATGACAGCATCCACAAATAAGAATTATTTGCTTGCTTGGCAAGCGCAAGAGCCTGAGTTCAATCCCTGGTTCAGAAAAAAAAAAAAGAAAGAAAAGCAAGAAGAAAGCAAGAAAGCAAGAAAGCAAGCAAGCAAGCAAGCAAGCAAGCAAGCAAGCAAGCAAG